>OZ034978.1:16404952-16534952 GCA_964030785.1 Siderastrea siderea | reverse complement strand
ATTGAGGATAATTTAAGCGAGATTTTCTCAGTCTGCATGGGCAAGTGTCCAAAATAAATGCCCGCGCTAAGCAGGTCAGAGCTAAAGAAGTCGGAATGGGCTGCTTTCTGAGAAAACTAGCCGTTGTAATGGGTTGTCCTTTTGAAGTGTGTGTCTGCGTAAAGCGTGGTCCGAAGGGTACACACGTACTGAGAAAAGCGATTGCTTATGCAGTAACATTTTTTTCGAGAAATGTTTTTCTTTCGAGAAAACCACCGTTATTACTTGAGGTTAAACTTGCGCATTCCTTAATCACAAAGTCAATATACGGAAACGAGAACAACACGAAAAGTTTATTTTGGGTTGGTATGGAAATCCAAGTAGACAAAGGCTTAACACGAATCAGGAAACTGGAAATGCAATATTCAATATCGAATGGTGACCCAACTCTAGAGAACCCCATAAAGATATACAATTGTAAATTAGATTTGAAAAATTAAATTATACGAGGTACATTTGTACAAATATACATACTAGCGCGCTTTACTCGATGGACTCTGTGGGCATCCATGGAAAGTGCGAGTCCTGGAACGCCATTATAAACCACCTGACACGCGACGAAGAGGAGACCAACATAGATGCTGTGCATGTTTCTTTAGAGTTGAATAATTAAAAGAAAAAAAAAACATCAGTGAAACGTTACAGAACAATACAAACGTTGAAATGAGATAAAATGTCGTCACTCGTTTTTAACAGTTTGTCTCTACAAAGGGATACTTCTATAATTAAAAAAACAATTTATTTATAACGCTTTTTGCAGCGTTCTCGCGTTTCTGTGATTCCTCTGGATTAGAAACCATAAAAATAGAATGGAAACTATATTGACATTTTTTTATGTGAGTGTACAGATATTCTTTTCCATAGGGTTTACTTTTATAAAGAAGGCATTTGTTACTAGATGGTGTTCGTTTGTCAAACTTAATAATTTTTAACCGTCCAAGACTGACAAAGGCGCACCCATTCTTTTTCTAGGCGACTTTTCTGCAAGAATTGAAACATGACCGAGAAACTACAGCTGAGTGGAACAGCGACTGATGAGATAGACAAAACTGTATCTGTTCTTCGTCTCAAAAACGGTGTAATAGCATGTCACGAGAATGGAATGAAGTCCCCATCGGGAATCGAACTCATGCCCTTCCGTACACCGATTGGACACTCTAACCACTGAGCATCTGCGAGACCGGGGAGTTCATTTCACATACGTCCTGCATATCGCTTACTAATGTAGAAAGCGTCCTTTGTGGTGATAAATTTCTGGATAAAACCATGGATAACTTTCTTCTAATAGCGTCTCAGTATGTTCCTAACAATCCCTTGGTACTGCTTTTACGGGAAATATCAGGAACGAGGCCTTTAAAGCCGTTTACGCTTTGTTGAAACATGCGAAATTTTCCGCTGCTGAATAAAAATTAAAAGCTGAAATATGTTTTCCGTCATGTTTTCATGTTTTCCGGCACTTAAAAGACTACCTGTCTTAAAGGGAAAATAAATTTGTTGCCTTTCACCTACCTTTCAATATATATAATTATAACAAATACATAAACAGAATCTACAGTGCTATCCACTTAATAACTGTTCATTTACTGAGATATCATTTAAAAATAAAATCCAAAACTTATCAATTACAGTTAAAAGTGATATTTTACCTGATAAACCTTCGCCAGGGTTTTTAGTGACAAATAACAGCTCTTTCTCCGAAGAAGACCCCTATCTTCAATGGCCTTAACCCGTTAGGTGCTGTCTTATATATATGAACGTTTCTGGAAATATAGAAGTCACGTCTTATATCGCACTGGCGCCAATTGAATCGATTGATATGAAAAAAGCTTCCTGTTTTCAGGCCGCAACTTAGAAATGAGAGCGAGGTTAGTCGGGTGGATTGCATAACGTAAAACTGCAATTTACGCTTCTCTTACTATCATTGTATTTAAATGTATATTGTTGTCGCTTTTTAAATTTATTTTTCATTGTAAAATCTACAATTCATTTCAGTTGCATCTCAATAACGGTCACTTTCATGCAATTACAGTTTTAGGAATTGTTGTTATTTTCTTTAATTTCTTATTAAAGCTAATATTCAGTTTAAAAATATATATTTATCACCACAAATGTCGTGTTATTTGATTGGCTAAGATGAGTCGTTGCTGTGGCGTACTTGAAATACTTGCATGTAGGTATAGGTTCTATTTGTAGCAGCAACTTGGTGTGTGCGACTTTAAACCAATTCAAAAGAATGAACATATGTTGCAAACAATTGATACCATAGTAGAAAGAGAATCGATGGCTCGTGAGAATTCAAAATCGTCTACAAATATCACTTGACAAAGCGGCTCTTGATATTTGAAACCATTTTGTAATATCACTCGCGGTAGTAACAGGCCAAATATCCATGTAACCCTGTCACTCACTTTTAATTAGTTTATCGGTAAAATATTTAGAAAAAGCAAACAGTTCCCAAGGAGAGTACTACGCGAAAGCTTTCATTTGAATGGCCGCCCTTAAGGATTTTGACCACAGAGTTAAAAATGACGTAATTAATTACGGGCCCCATTAACTAATTTCCGTTTTAACTCTGGGGAGTGAGTTAGAGGATTGAGACAGGGTTGAACTATGGCATTACATGAATAATACAAATGGCCATGGTATTAGACTGCAACATTTATAGGAGACCTATTTTGTCATTAAGACGTTTTGCAAGACGGTTTGCCGTTTTATTAAAAGTGTATATTGTGATTATTCAACAAGTGATGTATAGCTTTCATGCTGCACTTGCATACTACATTCTAGTTGTATCTCACACGACTTTAAACACCAACGAAATTTAAGGGAACAATTGTCATTGTTTTTTAAAAGTAATATTATTCAAGATAACATGTATTTAAAAACATCTTCATGCATAACCATCTGACTCACATATGTAAATGCATTTGAATGCCAATGATCATTAAGTTAAAAAAAAAAAATAAGAACGTTCCTCATGTTTCCCACGTAATCAGAGGCCACATTTCGCAGTTAGCAGGAAGTTTTCCTTGCCTTGTCACGTACGCATGCCCTGATGGGGGGTGGGGGGGGGGGCACTTCACGATTGTTTGAGTAAAGGGGTGCCGCTGAGGGTCTGAAACCTTGATCGTGCTCAGACACAAAAAGCTCGAAAATACCCCATCCGATGTAGGAGAACACCCTCCATTTTAGGTCTCTGTTTAGGACAAATGACAAAATACACACTCTCTTGTTTTAAAGTGTTTCAAAGATCAGCTTACGCCATATTTAACGACAACAATGGTACTGACCATATATACCCGGTTAAAGACAAGTTCAGATCCTGTTTAGGACAGACTTGTATAGAATTATATATTACCCTGTTAAGGACAGAAAGGCCAAAAACCTAAACCTTTCCAGCGGCACGTCCCCGTATAGGCCATACAATATCTCAGTTGTAAAGCGCATTTGATCATATTTACATGTTAATTTGCGCTATATAAGTATTAAATATTATTATTCTTAGTACCCCCCCCCCCCCCCCGGGACACAAGCTTGACTCAGCAGTGTAGGCGGTAATAACTCTGCGGGGCATCGTCTTCGCCGAAAGGACATGTTAATTAACTATAGGAGACAAGAAGTGCAATCTCGAAACACTTAACAGAAACCGCAAATTAGCCTTCATTGTTTAATAGGGTTGTCCAACTTTAAAACTCTGAGCATTCGCCGAGTAGAGCCCGTTTAACAAAGAAGTGCGAATTTAACACTACTGTAGTTTCCGAAATCGAAACACTTAAAACGAGAAAGAGACTACTTTACCTAGCTGAGGCAATCATTCCTATTGCTATGTAAAGATAATAAAGATTTATGTAGATTCATAGGTTTAAATACTGATCAACTTTGAAAACAGGTACTCTTTGAAGATCCGAAATGGACGGAATCTTTATCAAGTGATGGCGTTTGAAGTTTTCTCACGTGGCTTGAGTTGGTGAGAGTAACGCGACAAAATGTTCCGGTAGATCGCTGGAAGTTCAAATCCGCTTTCCCGATTTAGGGTGGGGACTGGCACTGGGAGGAAGGAGTGGGTAGTATAAAGAATCCATTACAGGGACTGTGAAAAAAGTTATATCGGAGAGACGGCAAGAACCTGTGGAACTAGGCTCAACTGCAAAGGGTGAACACCCCAAGGACACGGGTACTCTGATCCCTGGACATGTTACTAGCCACAGTCGTTGCGAGGGAAAGTAACACACTTCGAAGGAGCATCAGAGAGACCATTGTGATACAGTGGCAGGCTTCCACCTTAAATTGAGACTGCCGATAGACTGATTTCCAGCGATCTACTGGGACATTTTGTCACGTGACTCTCACCACCTCAAGTCACGAGGCAAAATTTTAAACTCCAACACTTGACAAAGATTCTGTGAGGATATCGAACACTTGTAGGTTATAAAAACCAATGCGGATCCTGATAGAGTAACTGTTCTCTTCAAAGTTTTCTCTTTAAGTAAGGACGAGGAAAAAAGCTTAATATTCCCTTACGCAGCGTTGAAGTTTTGTATCCTTTCACTGAGACAATCGTCTTCATTTTCCCAATTGCCAACAATTTTAGCAATTTTAGGCAATGTTAACTGCATGTTGCCAATTCATACAATGTTAACAACATTTTTATCAGTTGTCATGAAAGAAATAAAGACGTAATTGCCCATATTAGCATTTCTTGGATCAATGATGGGAATCCTATTCTGATCCAAATCTGTTACTCTCGCCTGGCCAGGTTTGTGAGACCATCTTCCGTTGTTATCCAAACGAACCCAGTGAAAATCTCCTGGTCTGAAGAAATTTCCTGAAAAAAAAAAGCAGGAACAAACAATAACCTAATCAAGCCCGATAATATGATGCAAAATGCACTTGTCTTTTCTTTTCATTTAGACAAAGACAAGCGAAGACCCAACCAAGTTACAAAAGCAGTAAATTAAATCATAACGAAGCAACGAACGAATGAATGAATGAATGAATGAATGAATGATTGAATAATAATAATAATAATAATAAAATATTTATATAGCGCCAATATCCTAAAAGTTCAAAAGCGCTTTACAGAAGTAACGTTAAAAATATTAAAAACACTATTAAAAAAAATAAATATAAAAATAGTTAAAAAGTTACAAAAAAAAAATGCTTAAAATCTTAAGAATATAGCTTTATAGCTTTATTTAATTGTCGTACTAAACAAGCGACATAACAGAAGACTGTATATGCAGTTAGTTTGAGTTTTTTGAGCGCATACAGAATGAGACTATGTTCTTTTACCCTTGTCCCAGCATTATTGATCGGAGAAATGTCTTTATCACCACCTCAGCTCATTAAATGAATCAAAAATCAATAAATCAAATATAGCTCTTAGAAAGTCACGGGCTTCTCAAAATCATTGGTGGGCTTTAATTGGTTTCTTGGAAGATCCTCTTGAAATGACAGATTGAATACGAACTAATTAATTCACAATAATGGCTATGATGCACTAACCTGGATCAACAAAGAGAGCCACCAGGTGTCTCGGTCCAGCCGGTGGTCCAGGAGCTGGGGCTAAGGGACCAAGTTGCAGATTCAGAACAACCATACCATCACGCACTGCAGCAGCTTGCACAGCCTTTCCATTCATCGCGGCAAACACTGCACCACTTCCCCTGCCAGGCTGTGCAAAGGTGTTCGTGACTTTATCGTTGGCATAGTTGTAGCAGTTATTCGTACGTCTTGTAACGGTGTTATTGTTCCAAAAGGCGGCATTATACATCGGTGCAAAACGTTTTCGCCTTTTCGCTACAGCATCAGGTAAAACAGCTCCTGAACGGATTTCAACCAAAATACTCTCGCGGAAGTTTTCTGGCATGGTCGCCAATAACAGTTCTTGTAACGTCTTGGTGTTAGGACCCACAATCAAGTACTCAGCTGTCGCGAACTCCACTAGAAAACCCTTGTAGCCAAGCCTTGCAGGCATGTGTTCGTGGCTGTAGTCAAAGCCTCGAGCCCTAGCGTGGCCTAGGAACCTTATGATGTCATCGTAGTGTTGGTCGACCTCAAAAATCTTCCACTGCGGATCAGGTCGACCAGAAAATACTAATAAGGTTACAGTGAAGTTCCCTGCAACATAGGGGCTTTATATAAGTATTAACTTTGCGAGGGTTGTCAAATAAGGAGGAGTGAAAAACAGACAACAAGAGCGAATAGAAAGCTTACCTGACAAACCTCCTGGAGCGGTTGGAAATGGCGTGGTTGGGGGTGAAGTTGTCGGATCTGAGGTCGTCTCAAGTGCTGTGGTTTGACGTGGGTTCGTCTTGCCTGACGTCGTCTGGAGTGAGGTGGCCGGGTTTGGAGTGGTCTCTCGTGGAGTCGTCTTGCGTGGTGACATCTTGCCTGATGTCGGCTTGTGAGGGGTGGTCTGACGTGGGGTACTGGTCATACTCGAAGTGGTCTGACGTGGGGCCGTCGGGCGTCTGGTTGTCTCTCGGGGGGTCATTTTGAATGAAATGGCCTGCCTTACAGTGGTCTGTCTTGCGGTTGTCGGGTATGGGGTGGTCTTGCTTGAAGTCATCTTGCGTGTAGTTGTCTCATTTGGGGTAGTCTTAACCGAAGTCATTTTGCTTGAGGCTGTTGGGCTTGAGGTAGTCTTTTGTGGGGTAGTCTTTGCTAAGGTAGTCTTTCCTGAAGTTGGCCACTGTGGAATAGTCTGAGATGGGGTGGTTTTACCTGTGTTTGGTGGATGCGGTGTAGTTTTGGCAGGTGACGTCGGGCGTGAAGTGGCCGAGACAGGAGTTGTTAAAACTCGAGAGAAAAGGAGAAAAGAGAATATTCTATAGAAAGGATGGGACAACCTACTAAGCCAAGAAGTGAAAATGAACATTATTAGGTAACTGAGTGAAACAAGTTGTCATATTTCTTGAAGAACCTGAACCCTTTCTTTACTCGAAGAAAATCCTCAAGTTTTCAAACGCCCCTGCCCCCCCCGGGGAATTTAATGGGGAGTGAAACGAAATGTGAAACCATTAATTTTCTTGTGCTTCGATTTGAATTTTAAAACCTTGTGCAGCTCAATGTGTTTGTTTAATCAGGCATAAGGGCACCACACACATTTTCCATTTTCCGACCTGTGTCAGAGCGTTTTTAAATAAATGATCAATCCTAAAAACAGTCTGTGGCAGTTGTATGAAAAATGTATTGCTGACTTATAATACGAGGAGGCATTATACCATTTAGATCTGTATTTTCGTGGTCTTTTGGAACCTGGTAGAGAGCGGGGCTGATTACGCCCTTTCCCCGTATCGAAGACTATTACAGCTGCGACACTAAATTTTGGAGGGTGCATCTGTAGTATGTGCAAGAACTTTTACCTTTACGTAACCTTGCTAACATGTCGGTTGGTAGGTCACATGACTCGAAAATTACGTCATCATTTTGAAATCCAGCATCTTTGATTTCATGTTTTTGTGACTTCAGCATACCACCAAAATGGACTTAAACGTTTTGCAGAAACGTAAAAGAAATGATGAAATGATCTCAAAGTAGAAAGAAAAGGTACAGATAAATAAACGAATCGTGTAAAGATACCTGTCGAAACCTGTTGTCATGGAAGAACAACATTTACTGATCAACAACATAGCCCGTCAGTATATATTTCCAAACGCATTAACAAGGTTTCGTCGTATAGTTCTTAAGACACCACCACTTGACCGTCGATGGGAGAATCGTATTGGCGTTCTTACAGGGAGTAACAAAATCTTACGTTGCAAAATCTTACGTTGCAGACAGACGCTATAATTATGTTGTGTCTTTTAACGGAAAAATCTCAGTTTTGCAGAGCGTCTCGCTATAATTGTAATATCAGTGTCAGTTCTGTCGCATATGGCAGTATACTAACTCAAAATTACATAGATTGGCGTAGTACCCAGGGCTAATTTTATCTTGTAGGCAGCTTACCTTGACAGTTTCCACAGGTGACGAAGCAGTTTTCTTTCATAAATACTTGTATGTCCAGGTTACTGCTATCACAGAAACCCAACCTTTTATAATTTTGACATTGTGATGGAAATAAGTCGATTTGGTCTGGGATGCATACTATAAAATATAATGGAATAAATTTAAGTGACAAAAAATGCACCTCAGTAATGTAGTTTGTAGCATAAAATAGGTATTGCCTAGAAGAGGTTTTGTATAGAGTGCTAGGCTTATTTTAAGACAACGAAGAAAGGAGGAGGGAAAATATTATAGGTAGATAAAAGAATAGTAAACACAATACCAGAGTCACAATGGTAAATATAAATTTTTAACGGTGACTTGCACATGGCCCTTACCCTATCCGGAAACTTGTGAACCGTTAGTCTGGACCCTAACCTCGCCCCCAGGGTCTTCTTTGCTTGCAATAGAAGAGCCCGGAATCACGTGATGATCTCTAAAACCCTAGTCAATAGCCAGTAGCAAGCTTGCCACCACGTTGAATTAATTGAAATCTCCAAATTTGGTTGGGGACACGTGACCTGCTATTTGTCAAGGTCTTCTCTCGCCGCCATTTTGAGTAGAGAGAGAAGATCCTGTGCACGAGGAGGTTGTCTGGACCCAAGACCCGGCGTATCAAACTCTTTGCCTCCTAGGCTTGGCTGACCTTAGGCGATAGTACGACCGATGCCGTCAGCGCACACCCTTCGATGACCAATCAAAAATATGGTTCCTTTTTTAAAGAAAGACAATGGATGAAATAACTGCGCCCATTTTGGGGAACCAGTCCAGATGAGCGCTACTGGGGACCTGGCTACTTCTGTCTGCACGCCCTTTTTTCCTCCTTTTTTATCAATTATGACATAGACTGTCCCCCTAGTCAATAAGTCTAGTCAAGCAAATGAAATGTGAGGCTTGTGGGATGTGGCTAAAAGTGACAAAGTTTACCTGAGCACATTTGTGCGGTATTCTGAATAAGTCCAGTTAGTTGTACATGATGGGTTGGATTACTGTCACTTGTATTCTCAGGTTTGCTTAACGATAGTATTAGTAAGAAAAAATAATGATCTATTATTTATATATTTCATGAATACGCTGTATGTGCATTATTGTGTACGGAAGAAGTTATAAAAGAAATGAAATTGGCATTGCCTTTCTGAGGCAGTAAATTCGTATAATATACTCAATTTTTAGTTTAGGTTAAAACTTACCTGGGATTGTGGGAGGTTGCGTGGGAGTTGGGGGAAGCACTGAAACAAAAAAGGAAACAGCTATAAGGATTTTAATACGTACTTTTTCCCAGAGTGAAATTTGATTTCAAAAAGTCTATCCTATGTAGATTTTGAAAGAGAAATCTGTTTTGGAGGGAGGAGGTTTGTTTTGTTTTGCTCAGACTTGGGACACTCCACATAGCCTTTCTTTAGGAGTCGGACCTGGTTTTGTTTGCACCCTCACCTCGACAGAATCCACAGATGACAGGGCAATTGTTTGCCACAAATCGCGGTATACCCGGTGCTCTGCTGGTACACAGACCCATCCAACTATAAACTGCGCAGAGTGTCGGGCTTACATCAACTTGACCAGGAGTACACACTGAAAAATAACAGAAAACAAAAGAACCGTAAAACATGCGAACAGTATGAAGAACAATAATATTTATAACTCACTATATGAAGAGTTGGATCGTTTACGATTTTCTAAACTTCTGAAACCTCAAACTGATAATTGTCTGGCATAACAAACATTCGCGACGGCCTAAAACATCTTCCTACTTAAACTTTTGTTTAAGTAGGAAGATGTCGTTAAGCTTTTATTGTTTCAGATTTTGAATGATCAGTAATATGTAACAAGTAAAGGGGTAGTAAACAATAATAGAAAAAATAGGTTCCACTCTGCCATATGACTGTCTGGATGTTGTGCAATATACATTTTGCGAGAAAAAAGCCTTTATTATTAATGGCGTAATTGATTATTAAGTAATATTATAAATGGTCCCATCTACCCAAAGTCAATATACAGGAACAACACACAACAAAAGGAGAGGGATAAAATTGTGATTTATTTAATGCAGGGCTTACCAAAAATGAAGATCATGGTAATGCAATGCGGTTATTGTTATTTTTACATAATATAGTGATTCAACGCAACATAATCGCTGAGCAAATTATTTTACCGTTAATCTGAGCGACACAAAAGCAAAAACGCGCCAAATTAAATCATGCAAAGTGGAGACGCACAAAAATACATACCAGCGCCCTTCCCCACTTGACGCACTTCTTGGGCATGGATGGAAAATGCAAGTCCCGGGACGGCATTATAAATCAGTTGGCATGCGACGAGAAATAAACCAACGTAGATTCTGCACATTTCTCTTCACATTAACAGAGTGGAAGTGGATAAAGAATGGTTACATGATAACATCGTTGAATCAATAGAAAGCATGGCGGTTGATTTATAATTAGTGTTATTGATCAAGAACAAATGCTTATTTATATGGGAGACACTATATTTTAAGAGTTTGATCGTGATATTTGGAAGTTTGCAAGGTTCCTCCATACATTTCTCTAGTCATCAGTCCAGACTTTAAAGGAGAGAATGTTCACAGTCTTACCTCCTCGATAAACATACGGATGACAATTTTCTAACTTCTCGTTCACTAGATCAACACGAGATATTGCAATATTTTATGCAAACAAAAGACATGTTTGTCCTTCATCGTGCCTTTTAATAGTGGGGATGTCATTTATTCAAAATAAGAGCACACTGATGTTTAATAATATACCGTTGCTAAAGGAAAAATAATTTTGTGCATCCTCATCTCCTGGTACCCTGTTCTTTACGATATTAGATTTTCTGCGGCAGGAAGCCACTAGGAGTATGGTATCTCCTCTCTGCATCGGAGATATGATTTTGTTTGCTTTCTGTACGGATTCGCCGGCACCTATCCATGTACTTACAGAAAATCAGGATCAATAGGTACGTCGTGCTAACAAACATTTACCAGCGTGCCTCCTTGATTGATCCTTGAAACTGGAATTTGCAGCGAATCAGAACTCAACCAAATCTGGAATTTAAGCTTTCCAGTTCACTAGTGGCGGTGAAGTCATGGGGAATATAATTCAAAGGTCGTGTTACCTCTACACAACAAGAGAAAAATGATTTCATTTTTGCATATCGCTGAGGTTACCCTTAAAATTGGAATTTGCAGAATGACTCCATCGACAGTGACACAAGAGACTAGCGCTGAATGGAAAAACAGGCAAAGTATGAAACAAAATTGAAGTAAATCGCTAAAGAATTCAAAAGAAAGCGATACGAGACAGCGGGAGTATAGTACATACAGATTTTAGATTGATGTAAAGTCGCACAAAGCCACATGTGTCCTATACAATTAGCAATAATTACTTAGGAATCTCTCCCTAGCTGGAATGTGAGGCTATCCCAAAGTGATTCCCAAGGGCCATTTTTGGGGGGTTCACATAACGTCTCGCCAGTACCCATTTATACACTAAAAAAGGAAATCGAGAACCACCGTTGAGTAAAGTTTCTTGTCTAAGGAAACAGCACCACAAATGAAGAGGCCAACCCTCGAACCCCCTTAATTTGCCTTTCAATCTTTCGATCAAAAGTCTGATCAAGCAATCGAAACTCTAACTGCTACAGCACCGCGCCTCTACTTTGTAATTAACAACTATAACAAACATAATACAATTCGGTTCACATGTACCTGTAGGATCCTTTTCAACAGCTTAGCATTTGCAGAGAGCAGTTCTTTCTTTAAACAAGGCGTAAATTGTAAAAAGCAAAATGAAGTAACTCGTTGTAGTCTTTTCTTCTAAACGTGGCCAATAAAACTAAGACATTTGGTATCGTATTGGCGCCAATCAAACTCGTTAATTATTTTGTATTCGACAAGCTATAAATTTCAGAAAAACAACATTTAAGCATCGCTTTTGTGGTTGTCTATACTTTCTTCTTAAGATAAAACACAAATCAGTTTGAACATGTTACTTTGTCCTTATGATACAATGATTGAAATTTGTCCCAGTGCACCAAATAAAAAGCAACTAATTTCTCCTTACAATATCACTACTTGACCATTAACAAGAAGTCATACGAATAAAGAAAATGAACGTCAAAAATAAGATGCCTTGATATTCAAGAAAATTCTCCCAACCAGTACCGTATAAAACTATATAGAGAAAAGGCAGGAGAACATGGATGTTGATATCGGGGCTTAAAGAGCAAAGTTACTTCATCTTGGTTCGCATATCAGTCACAAAAAAATAAAATTATCAATACAACATTAACAAAGTGCAAAGCGGTTACTTCAAAGAAAGAAAACTGTGAACTTATAATAATTAATTATAAAAAGCGAGCGTTGAATCCTGATATCCTTGAAGCAAACAAATATTTCTAATTCTATTTAATATCAAATTCTTTAGTGATCAGTTAATCAAGCTTGAGCCTTGTTGGGTCTAAAACTGCGAGCAATGTTTGGGCAAAACACATTTTATGTTTTCTAGATAATTGTCAAGATATGGGTCGAGGGAAAGTTTGGTAATCGCAGAGCTAGTTAGTTTTGGTAAAATCCTCCCGCAACCTTACGAACAAGAAATTTAACTTTCTTTGTGAAATTAGACTGGATATTTCTCTTATATTTTGCTGCAATACGGCAGTATAAATTACTGACGAGCCCGTAAAAATTATCAGAGGCTCAATATTTTACTCGAAGCAGGACCACAAAATATGGTACATAAAACTGCTGGTGGCGGTGCAAAACTATTAAATGACTTTAAACTTTTTACTCTTGTTCTACGGTCACTATCATCAAACCTAGACGCAATGTAAAGTTACCCCAAGCAAATTAACTCGTATACGCGTTCCATTACACCGAATGCAAGTGAGAAAAGTTATTTGTGAAAAAGCTAATGCGAAACTTAAATAAACTTACAATACAGTGTGTCTGCTGTAGACCTTTCAAACTTGTCACTTCAGCAAAGCTCCAACAAGGATACGCCATGTTATATTATAACGCTTTCACTTGAAAGCGCGATTTCCGCGTAACTCAGTGGTCGCTCAGCCCCGTGTAATTCCCGTTATAAGTTTGCAAAGCATGTTACAGACATGTGGAATATCCACTTTAAAATCATAAACTAATTTAAGTCAATTAGGGGGTGAATTTCACTTCCAGGAAATCTTCCTTCTTTGTTGCCTTTTAACAAATAGTTATCCTGAGTAAATCACTTGAACGCCAGGAGCCCGTTTCTCGAAACTCCCGATAACTTTCCCGGCCCGGTAAGTATTTTTTCGAGCTAATTTGTCTATCAGTTAATGGTAATTATTGGCATAAACAGCGATTTGCTTCACGAAATTATAAAGATTAAAATTTAGCTTTCAAAATCAGTAAAAATTGTATAGCTATTGGAAAATATTGTGCGCCTAAAATAGTTTTCGGGCCCGGAAAGTTATCAGGAGTATCGAGAAACGGGCCCCAGGCGTTATTGGACAGAACTATCTATTTATTGTCAACAGAAATAAGGATGATAAGCGAATAACTAAAGACCAGTTCGTTGAACTAAACTTTTTTTGTAACCCAACTTTTTTTGTAATCCTAGACTAGGTGCTTTTCGGACATATGTATATAACAAGGCAAACAATTACCATAATAATGATAACAACCTGGGCCCAGTTGTATAAAACCTCCACTTCTAGTTAAGATACGTTTGCGGGTTATCCTAGGTGTGTTGCATGAAACACGTGTATCTTCTCGTAAAAGAACAACTTACGGATCCACTTACGTGTGCACTTACGGGACAAACGTAAAACTGTTCACTCCTTTAAAATACACGAACGTTCGGTGTCATTGTATGAAACAAACAATACCAGTTATTTCACTCTTTATTTTAAAGCATGCATAACTAGAAAATAATCATAAGAAGTATTTCGTTCGAACGCGAGGTCAAAATGAAAAAGTCAATCTACCACTGACTGGAAAAAATTAATTGAAAACTTATTATGAGATCATTTCAGTATGTTGTATTTTGCACAATTTCTGTCGCGACCTTCCAACTAACTGTGATGACGACGACGACGACGGCGACGGTGATGATGGGATGACGACGACGACGGTGATGAGTATGACGGTCACGAAGAGAGTGCTGAAACTGTCGAGGGACGATAACATCGTATTTTGAATTCTTCCCATCGTTTTTTCTCTCGGCTTATACACAGTGAAAATTATCTTATCTTGAAATTTATACTAGTTTATATACATATGAAAAATAAATCAAATATTAACGATGGCACGACTGATAGCTAAAATGACAGCCACTTCAAATTATCGTGTAATTGATAAATTAAGCTCGAAGAAAAAAATTATGCCCTTATTGTATCTTGTGCTGTAATAAAACAACCAAACAACATGTAAATTGTAAAGAAATTGAATGCAATTAATTTACAAAGAAAAATAATATAAGAGCTAGACGTATAGGCTTACGGGACCTCTAGAGGTCCCGTAACTTTACGGCCGGAGAGTTCTATGCAGCACCCGTAAATTCTGTTGCATAAACGCCACTTAAGGTGGCTCGATCGGGTTTTTGAGTGACGATACCTCTTAACTTTGAGCAACTAGCGTACCACAGTGAACAACCCAATAGAAAATCAATCGTTACTGCTGACCTAGAGAAAGATGAAAGTTTTAAATGAAGTAAGTTTAATCGAAATCGGAGTTACCATAGCAACGTAATGACGTCATCCCCCATTTTACATGAGAGCCAATTACTTGTCGCGAAGAGATAATTCTGGAAAGCGCTCGACTGGATCTTCTACCTGACATATTTGTATTTACTTCTGCAAAATTTGAAGAATTTCTATGAGAACGTTTTCGAGAAAATTTCGAGTGAAGTTTTAGGGTGTTAAAAAACAACAAAAACAAAACAATTTTGATCTGTTATTGAAAAGTATGCCCACAAAGGTTTGATGAAATAACATTTTGGTTTTAAATGAATGTTATATCATCTAATTACTTTGTGTGAAAATTTCAGGGAAATCGTTCCATTTGATTTTTAGAAACGTTGGCTTGAATATGAACTTGTTTAGTGTGTTACTGGGCTTTTTTTTCAAAAATTGACATTACACTTATTAAAATGGTTATGAATTAAAAAGCGGTAGATGAATTTTTTTATATCTTTGTCCTCAAGGAGAATAATCAATATTCAATACAATCCATTCCATTGTTTCAAATTCATTGAAACGTTATAAAGCTGTCAATTTTGAGCCAAAACTCAGGAAAATATTGGCCTGATTTTCACGCCAGTGGCTTGTTGCTCTCATTATGCATCTCCATTGTTTTGAATCGGCGTGCAATTGTAAATTTCACTACACCATGAATTCATATAACGCTTGATTGCTTTCCGAAGATGTTCCGAAAACGTGCTGAGACTGGGATAAAATTGGGTGAGACCCACGTCTACTGACCTGTTTAAATTTTTCGTTGACTCCTTGCCATAAAAATTTATCTGGAACACTGACTGAGCACAGCAGCTTTCCGTTTGCGCTCACTGCTAACCGAAGTTTGCGCTTACTGCTAACCTTGAGGTTTGCACTCACTGCTGTCAGCCTGTCCATTGTTATTGTAATGCTGACCTGATACATCAGCACGTTTTTCGGAACATATTCGAAAAGCAATCAAGCGTTATATGAATTCATGATGTACTGAAATTTACAATTGCACGCCTATTCGAAACAATGGAGATGCATAATAAGAGCAACAAGCCACTGGCGTAAAATTCAGTCCAATAATTTCCTGAGTTTAGGCTTTAAATTGATAGCCTTACAACGTTTCAATGGGTTTGAGACTCTGGAATTGTATTGAATATTGATTATTCTCATTGAAAGCAAAGTTTTTAAAAAATTCATCTACCGCTTTTTAATTCATAATCATTTTAATAAGTGTAGGGTCGATTTTTGATTAAAAAAGCCGCGTAACACGCTAAACCAGTTCATATTCAAGCCAACGTTTCTAAAAATCAAATGGAACGATTTCCCCGAAATTTTCACATAAAGCAATTAGATGACATAACATTCATTTAAAACCAAAATGTTGTTTCATCAAGTCGCTGTGGACATACTTTTCAATAACAGTTCAAAATTATTTTGTTTTTGTTGCTTTTTAACACCTTAAAACTTCACCCGAAAATTTCTCGAAAACTCTCTCATAGAAATTCTTCAAATTTTGTAGACGTGAAGACAAATATGTCAGATCGAAGATCCAGTCGAGCGCTTCCCAGAATTGTCTCTTGGTGACAAGTAATTAGCTCTCATGTAAAATGGAGGATGACGTCATTACGTTGCTATGGTAACTCCGATTTCGATGAAACGTACCTCATGTAAAACTTTCATCTTTTTCTAGGTCAGCAGTAACGATCGAATTTCTATTGGGTTGTTCACTGTGGTACACTAGTTGCTTAAAGTTGAGAGGTATCGTCACTCAAAAACTCGATCGAGCCACCTTAAGTGGTCACTTACGACAATCTTGAGATCAAATACTTAAGTGTAATTCTTAATTAGTCACTTAAGTCTCTTTATGCAACACCCCTAATTTACGGGGACACTAAAGTACGCACTTACGTGTTACGGGTGTTTAATGCGACCGGGCCCTGGGCCCGGTTGTTCGAATTAGCCCGGTAGTCCGATTAGCGCTAACCCTGGATTAATATAGTCCGAGGTTTATGATTCTCTTGTTTGAAAGCCTTACTTTTTTTTAAATTTTTTTTAAAAATTTTTTTTATTTTTTTATTGTCATTTTAACATCTTTACATACACACATCGACTGAGATTAATGACTACGTTGCATACGTTACACTACATACATTGCATTACATCACTGTCATAGATAAAGATAAACGGCCTATACACACTGAAACGAAAAAAAAATTAATTTAATTTAAAATTTTCCAGCGGTACAGTATCTTTTTGATACATTAAATATTAAGCAAAGGCTCCCACTTCCCTTCGTGTATGTTAAGTCTGTTGTTCTTTTTAGCTATTGCTCGTTCAATAGATTCTGTATACCTTAATTTAGCTATAAGATGAGACAGTAATGGTACATAGTTTTTCAGACGGTTTTGATAGATAATCTGTTTGCCAGCAATGATTATATGATTTAAAAGCAGCCAGTGAGGCCTCTTTTGTATAAGACCAAAAATGATGTCGCAGTCGTTTAGAGAGTCAATCTCAATGTGTAAAGACTTAACCCAAAGAACAACAGACTTCCAGAAAGCTATAGTAAATTCACAACTACATAATAGATGCTCAAGGGATTCATCTGAAATTTTACAAAAGGTGCAAAGAGGTGAGTCGACTAACCTCATTTTGTATAGTGTTTTGTTAGTAAAGATTATTCGATTAAGTACTTTATATTGAAAAGTTCTTGTTTTGGTGTCTAGGGTGACAAGGTGCGGAATCAGATAGATTGAATCCCAATCAAGATTGCAAGTAGAAAATCGAGTAGTGTATTTGACTCGTGCAGAGGGATAGACCTGAATAGTCTCTATCTGTTTCCAGTACAGTTTTGAGGATGTAATTGAGTCAAGGCTCAGAGTATCGTCCTTCAAATTAAGAGTGAATTTAAGGGCAGTGTTTTGAGAGATAGATGGATCATCAGCTTCATCATTGGATTTAATGAGTTTTTTCCATGCAAAAAGGAGCGATTTATAAAGACCTATAAGTAGAAGATAGTCATTGGGATTTAGTCCATTTACTTTAAAAAAATTCCAAGGTTTGAGATTTCCGTTTTTTGTCAATATGCTTCCAAGGGATATTATACCGTTAGAAGATATTTTCTTGCAGAATACGGGCTTACCGTCAATGCGAAGGAATTGGTTATTCCATAATACTTGTTCTAGGACATGTTCGCGAGTTGAAACAGATAAGGTTGATAGTTTGCACCAGACTGTCAAACACTCTTTATAGAAATTTGGAAGATAGCTAGGTAAATCAGCAACACTAAAATTACAATGCAAAAGAAATTTGCCCCCGTAGTCCTTCAGAAAAAAAGACAGGATGTGCTTCCAAGGGGAAATATAGTCCTGAGAATATTTTTTAAGACACATAATGCGTTGTGTGTCGATTAATGTTTCAATGTGAGGCATTCTTAAACCACCGTTTTTGTAATCGCTGATAATAGCGAGACGTTTGATTTTATCCGTTCCTTTCCAAATAAATTTATAAATAACGGAGTTAGCCTGTTTTACGATATCTTTAGAGAGACAGATGAGAGAAGCACGAAACATAAATTTGGGTATGACGAAGGATTTCACGACCTGGATTTTCCCATATAGGGTGAGGTTCCTCCATTTCCACCCCTTCAGAGTTTTCGATATCGATTTCAATACAGCATCGAAATTTAGTTCTTGACGTTTGCGCCAGTTGTAAGTAAAATGCACCCCTAGAATCTTGATAGGTTTATTAACTTTCTCTATATCGATATACGGAGGGTTCTCGTGATTGCTCCCCAACCATAAAGCTTCGGTCTTCTCCGCATTTAGTTTCAGACCTGAGCAGATTCCAAAGCCGTCTAGAATTATAGAAAGGCGTTGAAAGGAGTTGATTCCTTGTAAGAATGTAGTTAAGTCATCAGCAAAAGCTGCTAATTTTATTTCTCTATTTTCAACCATAATTCCTCTGATCTCCTTATCGTAACGAATTTTGATAAGCAATACCTCCAGAGCCACGATGAAAAGATAGGCCGACAGCGGGTCACCTTGTCTAACACCCCTGCGTACTTCAAACATTTGTGTCGCAAAGCCGTTGCTGAGGACGCAGCTTGAAATATTGGAATTAAGTGTAGAAACCCATTTAATGAAGGACTCACCAAAGTTAAAAGATTTCAAAGCTTTAAACAAAAAAGGCCAACTTAATGAATCGAAAGCTTTTTCGAAGTCGAAAGCAACCATTAGTCCAGGTAGCTGTTTGATTTTAGTGTATTCCATAATATCGTCAATTGTCCTAACGGCATCGAATATCGTTCTTCCTTTGACATAAGCATACTGATCAGGATGTATGATCTCTGGTAAAACTTTTTCTAAACGCGAGGCGAGGGCTTTCGAGGCAATTTTAACGTCGACATTTAAAAGAGAAATAGGTCTCCAATTCTTAATGTACCTTCTGTCCCTGTCTTTTTTGTCTATAAGCCTAATGACAGCCTGTTTTTGTGAGTTAGATAATTCGCCGTTCTCAAAAGAGAAATTTAAGGAGTCCGTAAGTTGCTGACCTAGTAAGTTCCAAAAACATTTGTAAAACTCGGCAGTAAGGCCATCATTACCCGGCGTTTTACCGTTTGGAAATTTTTGTAGAGCTTTATGGCATTCCGTGAGCGAAAGCTTTCCTTCGCATACCAACATTGATTGTTCACTTAGAGTTGGGATACTATTGTTATCCAAAAAATCTGAGCAAAGATCCTCATTCGAGTCGTGATCGCGGCTACTGTATAGATTTGATAGTAGCTTTTAAGTTCGTTCATTATAGCTTGTGGGTTAACCGTTATCTTTCCTCTAGAATAAAAAAGTCGACGGACCGCGGTTTTACTGGACCTTGTAGTTTCTAGATTAAGAAAGTATTTTGAATTTTTTTCGCCATTTTCATACCAATTTATTCTTGATCTTACAATGTTTCCCCGCACAATATAGTCATAAAGAAGTTCGTATTCATATTTTGCAGTCTCAAGGTTATAGATGTTTTTCTCTGAAGGGTCTGTATTGCAGATTAAATCGCACTGCGTAACTTTTTGTTCGGCTTCTACCAGACGGGCTCTTCGTTCTCCAGCTTTTTCCTTGCTATATTTAATAGAAACTTGTCTTATTCTATACTTAATTAGATCCCACAGAACGCGTTTGTCGTTGACGTCTTTGAATTCGTTAAGCCAGTCGGAATATTTTGAGGTGATGAGATGGATATAAGTCGCATCGTCTAAGAGGCTAGAATTAAATTTCCAGTGAGAAGGGCCAAATGGTTGCTTATCTAGGCTATTTATTGTGAGAGTTATTGCCGAATGATCAGACTTAATAGCAGGGATTATGTTTGCTTCCGTGATGTCATCTTGAATTTCTGTGCTAATGAGCCAGTAATCTAGGCGTCGTCTTATTAACGGTTTCTTTTGAGTCCACGTGTATTGCTTTTTTTCGGGATTGCGAATTCTCCAAATGTCAATAAGATCCATTGCCGTCATTATTTCGTTAATTTTTTTAACAGAAGGTTTGGATTCTATTCTTCCTCCTAGATTATCAAGTATAGGGTCAAGATGAGTGTTAAAGTCGCCACCAATGATAATTGTTGGGGTCGGCATTCATGTTTTCTAAAGCCTCGGCAAGGCGATCAAAGAAAGGGCATTGTTCACACCTTTCCGTTGGCGCATATAAATTAACAAAAAGAAACGGTGTATCTTGAACAAGTGCTTCCACAAAGATATATCGGCCTTCGCTATCCCCCTGCACGTTCTTAATATCAATCTGAAGATCGCTGCTGAAAAGAATAAGAACGCCTTTGCTGTGAGTTGTGCCGTGCGAAAACAACATTTTGCCTAGCCATTGAAACTTCCATTGATTTTCAATTTCACGGGAGCTGTATGTTTCTTGTAGAAAAGCGATATCGACTTTTTGTTTCTTAATCCATGTAAAAATTGCTTTACGCTTATGAAAATCTCGAATCCCTCGAGCATTTAAGGACAAAAGCTTAAAATTATAATTAGCGATACTCAAGTGGGGGTGTTAAAAGTAGTAGATGGAAACAAAAGGAAGTGGAGCCGAGTGAGCAAAAAGAGATAATTACACTGCAAAAACTGATAAACTTATTGAAAAAACTGATATCTGGAAAAACTTTAAACACATACAAAACAAAACAAAGAAAAAAGCATAGTGTTTCCCATTGCCCCAAAACAAGTTGTGTGGGCGTCATCTTCTCCAGGCGTCGTGCACGCACCGCAGAGCCGTTAAAAGGCTATTCAAAGCAAAATCCTGCGTTCTTGCATAAGTTTTGTTTCTTACAAGAGTGGTGTCTCAAAGTTATATAATTTATGAAGGAAAAGACAATAAACCTAGAAAAACGGTTGGTTTCCAGGGATAAATTTGCCGTTAATAAAGAGGCGACCAGGCTGGGCCTTACTGAAAGCAGCTTTTAAACCCTTTTTCTTCGCTGCTTTAACTTTGTGCCTTTGAGCTTTTCGAATGTCATACAGTTCTTTGGGAATGTCTTCGTAGACTGCAAAATCAGAATCTTTCAACTTACTTCGAGCCAGCTGTAAAACTTCCTCGCGGTCTGAATAGCGGAGAAATCGGGCTAGGATTGGACGTGGCCCATTCTTGGCTGATTTTCCCAAACGGTGAATGCGTTGAAATTCAGTTTTCTGCTGTGGGTTTTCTATCGCCAGCTCATCCTCCATAAACTTGTAAACAAGTGCCTTCGTGTCTTCACTCGGCCTGTCATCATCTTCGTCGGCAGAAATGATCCTCTCAGGAATGCCCAAAAACTTTAAATTTTCCCTTCTGCTGTAATGTTCTAAATACAAAAACTGCTTACGTAGGTCTTCGATGTCTGAAGTACAGCCGTCTTTGATGTCATAGGCATTCTTTTTCATTTCCTCAATTTCATCTTCACAGAAACTTACGCTTTCTTTCAGCACGTTGACCGACTTGTCGATGGTCTTGGTTTTAGAATCGAGAGCTGAGACTTCTTTTTCAAGCCTACTCACGGACATTTCAATACTGGAGACGGAGGTGGTAAGGTTGTTTAGACGGAGTTCGATCTGATCCAGTTTGTCAAGCTTGGACAATTTCGATAAGATAAGGTCGACCTTCTCGGCCAAACCTTCCGCCATACCTTCCGCCATATTGAAGGCTTCAAAGATAATATCTCCGGAACTTTCTTTTTGTTTCTTCTCGTCTGGGGAGCAGGCAGAGTCTCCAGAAGATGAACCTCGCGATTTTCTCTTGATAGTTGATCTGATAAATTCCATACGCGGGATTTTAGGCTAAAATTTTTCAGTTTTTCTGCGGAGCGTTGCAAGAGACGTCCTCACTCCTCCATGATCAGCATAAGCACGATTAACACTAATTGAAAGCCTTACTGCATCTAATTTAACGTAACAATTTGAAAGTAGCAGAAGTCAAATTGTTAAGTGAAAATAATTTACTGGAATCCAAGTCGTTGTGGATTAAAAGCGAATCAGAAAAATTGACGCTCATCCTGGGGAAGCTTAACCCATCTTTGAACAATTGGGCCCTGGCCCCAGTTGTTCAAAAGTTGGATAGCGTTATCCACCGGATAAATCTCTATCCAGTGGATAACGTAATTGGTTTCCCTAACACTTATCCACTGGATAGTGATTTATCCGGTGGATAACGCTATCCAACTTTTGAACAACTGGGGCCAGGAATACAACATAACAACAATGTATTGCGAGCAATACATGAAGAATTGGGAATGACGCGATCCAAGAGGCGAGCGGCGAAAGGCGAAGACGCACGTTGCGAAGAATGAGGGCGCAAGCCCGAAGATTTCTACTTCGTCTTCGCACGCTTTATTGAAGAAAAATAACGACTGCTCGCAGTCTACAACAACATCAACTCATTTGACCTTTCTTTTTTGTTAAGGTTTAATTTTATGAGGAAAACTATTGTCTTTTATGTCTCTTCAGCACTATTTGAGTTGGTACTGGTAGATCTAACCATAACGGTGTACAAAGGTAGTCGTACTGAATTGCTTTTAAATGGTATTGGTGTAGTTGTAGCATTTGTTGTTTTTGATGTTTGTAGAACCCTCGTCATACCAGCAGTCTGCAAGGTAAGGGGGTGCGTAACGCCGTTTTCGTTCTGGGCATTCTTCAGATACAGCTCCTGAAGCAATTACACTCCTGATTTGCTGGCGAGAGAAACCTGTAGGTGGCAAATCACTTGGCATGGTATCAAGCAGTAGCTGTTGTAGCTTAGTCGTTTCAGGGCCTACGATCAACTCCAGCTGGTCTCCTGACGTGTCCTGTAATAAGAACCCTTTGTAGTCTGATCCTGTGGGCATGCATGTATACTGGTAGACATGCCTACTGTTCCTTGCTTGAAACAGATGAGATATGATCTCCTGATATCTGTTAGTGCACGGACCAATGTCCCATTGTGGATCATGTTTATCGGCATATAACACCAAGGTTACCTTAAAGTACACTGAAAAGAAGAAATAAAAGTGGAAGTTAAGTGGTAAAAAGAAGAAATGGAAATGGAAATGTCACTACAACTAGTTGTAAAGTGGTCGAGAGACCCTCCCAAAAATTGGAATATTTCTTCAATAAATGCACTTTGGTGAAAAATAAACAGTGAACTTCAATTTTTTGCTTTACTTATTTTTAGTGTTGTTTCTAACGATTTCGGTGAAGTATGATTATGAAAATATCCAAATTATACTCTTAACCAAGATCATTTCGTCTCTTTGGAAGAAAAAAATATAGTAGGTGTCACATTGGCATGAACTGAGATGTTTAGCTATACAAATTATAAATGTAAAGAAGATCCTCGCAGTTATTAACGCAACTTATGCAGTTGCGAAAAGAAAGCCTGAAAAAATCAGGCTTGCCGGGATTCGAACCCTGACCTCTGCGATACCGGTGCAGCACTCGAGGATCTTCTTTACATTTATTTCTTCATTCCGCAGTTCAAATATATGAATTTCATATATTCATAATTTCATATACAAATTATCATGGACAACTTCTGCATGTGGGTCATATCTAAAAACTTTGCACTCGCATGATTGTTTCTAGCTGACAAATTAGTGTGTAACAGTGCCTAATGGGTTAGTATCTATTTCACGGGTTAAGTAAAAACACTCTGTTTTAAAATAATATACAAAAATTGTACATATTGAACCTTCTACATGGTTTGGAATCATGTTTCAAAGAAACTACACAAATAAGGGGGCGAGTATTAGGTTTAATCTATCCACCATCCTTTACTTGTAACCACTAAATCACAGCCCCTTTACCACATGAAACTGATGAAATCATGCATTTATTTTTCATTTATCTACCCGGTAAGGTCTTTATTCTACTAGAGCATCATCAGCCAGTTTCGAAACTACTTACCTTTCACGTGTTCCGTTTCGGCATCACAGATTGTACACGATGCAACGAGGAACAGGGCAATGGAGAAGCTGCGGTGCATTTCTTCTGCGAACTGAAAGGGAATCATAAAAGTCGATGAATTCAGAAAACAGTAAAACTATACTTTACACTGTCTAGCTTTTAGTTACGTAGTTGTTTGGTTCGTCCCTTCCTAATGTCTAATACTCTCACTGGGTGTCAGCTTGTATGGTAACGAGGATGATTTTTCTAGGCCTTTGAAGTTTATCTTTTTATAACTGCGCGTAGCTTGGCCATGGCCAACTCCCTTGGTTACATTCGCAGGAAGGCTCAAAGCTTTGTAGAGCTATTTCAGTCAAAGTGTTTTCTAAGCTTAATGCAATGCTGATGCATACATTATATAAGCAATGATTAAGTGCTCAGCCAGCCGATTATAATCTACATTGTAAAAAAGCTCATATCGGAGAGGCAAAATGCTGAGTGCTCAGTCAGAGACAAAGAGCCATCATAGAAGCTCCTAAAATTATTGAGCAGAATGGATTAGACGTGAAACTAGTATAGGCTGATCTCGAGACTTTCAACTTTCGTTTGATTATCACTGATGCCAATTATCACTGATTGGCAGAACTCGACATCTGAGTTCCATGTTTAACTCACTTGGTGTGCATTTTTTCGGGCTCACTGCGTATTTAGAGTTACTGCGTTCTCTTGAGCCTTTTGACGTTTTCCTTGCCTCACTTCAAGTGGTTTTGAGATTTTTAAACACGCCTTAAACCACTCATTGCAAATGTATTTAGGTCGTGTTGCTCGCAATGACTGCCTGTAGGCAGGTTTTACACCGTTTCATCCGAACACTTCTGCTTTATCCCGGTGCTTTAGATGTATCAAAACGGAATTATCATTGCTTTGGACAACCTAAGCTTACCTTGTCAATGATTGTCAATGGGCTTGTTAACTCAAGCTCCTCGCAAATATACCAACTGTTCTAGAAAGAGCTTTCAGTTGTGTAGTTCAAAACAACAGTGCGTTATTTTCATAACAAAGAAAAAATATGACCCCAATTAATCCAGTGGACCACAACGAAAAATGATGTTTTCCTGAAATCGTAATGATGTTGATGCACTTGATTTCATTGTTATGGCAACAGTCATGTCCATTGTATTTTACACTCAACAACTCACAGAGTAAATCTTGATGATATTGGAGCGTACGTACAAATTATGAGGGTGTTGTTGACAGTACCATTCTATTATTGGACATACAGTTTCTGAGTTACTCTCGTATCGTTAACTGCATGAAAAGAGATAATATGATTAAAAAGTAGTTACGTTAGTCACGTAAACAAAACGTTTTCTTGCTTTGCTAACGGACAACTTATCAGTGCACTTTTGATAGTTCGGTTAATCGTTTGTCTTACGATTTAGTCACTTTAATGTGGATCGAAAGAAACCATGGTCTCGTTTCTTGTACCCTTTCATAGTGGATGGTGGACACGAAATGAGCTAAATTATTAACCGTGTAGTCTGATTTCTCTGTTAAGGGAGACTAGATGTTGGCCAAGTAGGCAGACAATTCATAAGCAAAGGTGTTCACACATTAAACAATTAATGTCTCAGAGGTGTGTTAGCCTTGTGTATCTTAAGTAGATCGTAGATTCTTGGCGGTTGCTTCTGTCTAGGTCTGTCTTATATCTACACCTAATTGCAATAACGTTGCCATACAAAAATGAAAAATGAAAAAAGCCAAATACGAATTAATTAGGCGTTAAGAATTCTCAAAGCTTCGTATACTGCCACTGAACAGATGTTTGTTGCAAAAATTCTTTATTTTAACTTTTTAGCTAGGGAGACAATTCCGGCTACCCTCCTGGATCACATTTTCTTGGAAGAAAAAATACTGGAAGCCATCATGACTAAGCTAATTAATTCCTATTTCGCGTTTTTTCTTTTGTAGTTTTTTCTTTATTATATGATAACGTTACTGCAATTAGGTGCTTCTTGAGGGTTAGAAGCTTTCCAGTCAACTTTCACATCACTCTCAATCAGTAAAACGTGGTGTTGTCAAGTGCTTATATGATCGCACCAAACATCTCATAACCAGACCATCGGTTATCTCTGAGGAGAAGAAGCACTTATCATCAGTTCTTGTTTCGAACGGATATCCATACTTTATTTGTGCAAAGCGTCACATCAACCAAGAGTCAAACAACTAGTAAAGAACCTGCACCTGAAATAAAATCTAACGCGGTTCTGCCATATATCAAAGGCGTTTGAGAGGCGCTACGCCGTTGCTTACAACAACAAGGCATACGCACTGTTTCCAAGTCTGACAAAACGCTTAGATCACACTTAGTGCGACCTAAGGACGCTGTCGAACCAACAAAACAAGATGGAGTAGTCTACAAAATTCCCTGGGAATGAGGCAAAGTATAAATTGGAGAGACGGGAAGATCGATGCATGGACGGATTAAGGAACATGACAGAGATATAAGGCTCGCACGAACTCAGACCTCAGCTGTCTCAGAACATGCTAATGGGACCGGACACTACGCGCTCTGGGACAAGGTTAAGTTTATTGACGGCGACGCACACTGGTACTCCCGTAGCACGGTAGGGTTAAGGAGGCCATTCACATAAGACTTCACCCTAACAGCATCAATAGGGATAACGGAATCGAAATATACCCACGATCAAACAACACAACAGCCGATCGGCACTACAGCGGACCTCTGAGGAAACAGCGTCTAATTAGAACAATGACATCGAAATGCACCAATCACAAACAACCAAGGTGTTACTTATACCGATACACAGCCAGTCGACATCATCGCCTGATGAAGACCAGCAGTGTAGCGGTCGAAACGTCGCGATCCACACCAAAGTGACTAAATCGTGAGACAAATCATTTCAAACCACGATGAATAACATCTTTCACGACAGTGCACTTTTAGTTGACTTTTTGACAATTAAGTCATCATCAGCGTTTTCTTTTTGTTTTGTTTTTTGACTTTATTAAACTGAAAAAGACCAGCTTTTAAAGGCACTTTTATATTTTTGTATGTTGTGTAGTTTTTTTGAAAACTAAAGCGAACGTTATGACACACCGTCGAATTATTCCAAGCCTAATTAAACTACCGATTTTGGCTACGTACGGTTTGATGGCGATTTCACTGGCTATTAACAATTCCACTGCTATTAAAACGCCGGATAAAATGAATAATAACACAAAACAGCAGTAGAATTGTTAATAGCCAGCAAAATCGCCATCAAAACCGTACGTAGCTAAACTCGGTAGTTTAATTAGGCTTGGAATAATTCGAGTACCATTACATTACTACAAATAACTGCCTACGGATAGTTGTCTGGTCTTGTGCATTACCGGGTGCGAAATTGTTTTGCTGTGAAAAATTCTGCTCAAGTGCAGTTGAGTCAACTGTCTAGTCCACGTTTGAAACTCCACCACGGCGCAAGATTTCCAGAGTTGACAGATAGTGATTTCAATTGTCTAATTGTACCCCCACCCCCCCCCCCAAAAAAAAGAAACGGCGATAACATCAAGGCTGCTGTAAACGTATTTTGACAATATTTTAAAAAGTTAGAACTTTTGGGTCTACAGAAAAAAAAAGAGGTGAATTTTAACCACTTTGGTCTGAAGTCCGGGAAATAATGTAATTTGTGTTAATCAGAATTGACATAAATTAATATTTTGCCGGCACGGAACAGAGAACTGGGTTCGAGTGTTGCGCGCGAAGGATCGCGGTTCGCGGGTTTGAAATAATTACCGTTGAGTTTTTCGTGTCATTCTACGGTCAGCCTCGCCGCGCCAACTTGGTTTTGTGAAATTTAGTTTCAGTTGTTCTATTGGCGTGATTTTCGTTATCAGCTTCATTCCTATCTAATACTTAAATAGCAATTTGTCATTCTATATTCATGTTATAGCTGCTTTATTCTTTACGTTTTTTCACCTATGCACCAGAGCATAGGTTGGGGGTACACGGTCCCTATTTTTCCCAAAAGTGGTTTTTTGGGGTTTGCGTGTCCGGCTATGGCGCGTTTAGATTTACTGTATTACTTGAGTATTTATGTGAGTTAATAAAGTGTATCATGGGCGTGGCTGACCGACGCGCCCATGCCTCAAAGTGTTGTTCGTGTGTTCGGTTGTGTAGTGGAGGCAAAATTGCATGGATTTTACAGCCAAACACAAACTGAAGGAGCCCTTTTGAAAGATCCTGAAGGCTTGAAGACTTATCGATCCTAGAAAATTTCTCTTCTTCTCCTCAAGAAGTTAGTAAACTTTGAGACTCTGAGAGGCCAGTTCAAATGTTCCGCGTCGTCGTGGAAAGGATCCACGTGCTTGCCGCGGATATACCTAGACCTCGTACGTTTTGACTTTTAAAATTGGCTGTGAAAACTATTTTCAACAAGATTAACAGGGAAATTAGTTTAATCGTAATCCCGCATCAGCATTAACGGGCTTTCAAACAACGCGGCCCTGATATGAAGTTGTCTGGATTTCTGATCAAGCCGTAACAACAGTACTGGAAGAGATCGCCAATTATAGCTAATTTTATTAAATAAGCTGACGAAACAGATCGGTTTTCTTTTTCTGGCTGGGGAATGCGTTAGAAGAACGTGACGTGACTTAAGCAAGACAAGTTTTCCAGCATTTTGTTTGCCTAGTGTGTGTATGTTGATTGGCCAAAAGACAGAAACTTTCCAACTGGTTTTCTGACGCATGCATTTTTTTAAGTAGTAAAGTTGGAATAAGAAATAACAAATTGCGAAACCAAGAAAGGAGATTTTTGTCTTATATTTGAAAGCTTGAGTAGAGCTTTATTTCACAAAACTTAACGGCTGAGATTAAAGATACTGGTGCTAAGTCGGTAGCCTGCTTGCAGACGGTTTGTGGGTGTTTTTATCGCGGAAAAACCCCGGAAAACGCGGAGTTTGCGATCGCCGGCGCCGTCTTGGGCGAGCGCGAAAATCGGTCTGGGGCGAGTGACAAAGCGAAGGGGAGGTGGCAGGGGAGCGAGAGAGGTTTTTTTCTCTTTCCCCCAGCCCCCTCCCCCTCGCTTTGTCAATCTCCCCAGGCCGATTTTCACGCGCGTCCAAGATGGCGCCGGCGATGGCGAATTTTCCGGGTTTTTCCGCGATAAAAAACCCACAAAACGCCTGCAAGCAGGCTATTGAGTCGGTTACAGAAAAAATTGGATTTATCAACTGAGTTGATAAGTTAAATTTGCTACAGTAAAGGTATTCAAAATTCGACGGCACAATCAGGTCGGATTTCACTTTCTTAAAAAAAAACCTATTTAAGTTTATGTTTCGGGCGAAATTTGTTTTCTACAAACACATTTTTTTCAGGCTTAAGCTCAAAATCCTGCATTTGGTTTGCAGTCTTATAGGGCAAAAAATCAGCATTTTCCACCATGATTGAAATTTAAAAAGGTGATTTTAGAAAACACGTCTGACCGGTCTTGTTTCTGAATAGTTTTGGCAACAAAAATAATAAGTTTTAAGAAAAGATGGAATATTCAGCATGTCGGGAGTGTGGGACAAAGAAAAATTCTGAGTCCCCGACGGGAATCGGACCCATGACCTTCCGTACACCGGTCGGACGCTCTAACCACTGAGCTACTGGGAGACTCCTGGCGAGCATAGGTCATATTTACTGAGTTCGAAGTGACACGCGTCCTGCATACTGCTAGGATCAGCAATGTGGAAGCGCCCAATAGGTGATAAACAAAGATAGATGGTGAATTTTAAGCTCGGAGAAATAAGTTTTGCTTTTCATTAATGCAGATTGGAATTTATCTTTTAGATCGGGCTACGAGCACGAGCTTTAGGCGGTACGAGTGTGACGTTCTAGAGACATTCAGTACACGTAAAGATGAAAGCTTTACGAATAAGATTGCAGCTGAGTGAATCCTGCAAACTAAAGTTGGAGAGTCGTTGTCGTACTCTCGCAATGGTGCTGAAATCGAAAAGTCACCAGTTGTGCATGAAAAAACGAAACATTAACACGGACACTTGACTTGTTCAAAGTGGCCTATTGAAAAGTATTTCTGACATAGAAGAAAGGAAAGAAACAAAGGATTCCAAGAATAGAAATAAAAGAAACTTTTTTGCATGATTTACATTTCTTTATTCTACAAATTGCTTTACAGACGTGTCAAAACTTTCAGTCTAACTCATGTGAAATGGCCGAAATCTTAGTGCAAAACTACACTGCAAAATTACTGCATAATTAAAATGTCAGGTTACACCGTTTGACCCCCAGTTTTAGATATAACGAGACAGGTTTTCTATATTGTGAGATTATTTTATTTTAATTTTACGTCTATCAGTAGTCATAAAACAAATAAATTTAGGATATTTGTTTGAAACAGCTTTTCTTGGATCTTTGATCTTTTTTCCAGCGTCGTCCCTATCTGTAGCTCTGGTTTGGCCTGGTTTGTGAGACCAGAACCCGTTGTCGTCCAGACGATACCAGTGGTAGCCGTAGCCCCGTTCTTCAAAAATAACAATAAAAAACAAATAAACAACAAACAAAAACAAGAAAATGTCCAGAAATTAGATTTATACAAGGTTCTGGTAAGAAGCTTCTACCAAAACTTCCTTCTACCTTATTGTAGTCCTCGCATTATTGCATTCCTTACGGAAATACTTTCTTTTAATATTTGTGCAAGTTGTTGATGAAGACATAGTTTTTTGTAGGCTTTCGTGGTTTTTCCTTCCCGAATAAAATTTAACTGTCCGTTGCATCACTCAGAAAACCACGATATTGATGCTGAAGTATTTTTATCGATTCCGTTGATACATGCTGGGTAAAAAGCAATCCTAAGCAAGGAAGATAGGTAAATTTTGCTTTGGTAGTCAGTCACAGCCCAGGACTTGTCATATTATATTACCTATTCACCGAAGCAGTGATATAAAGTATCTACCCTGTAGAAAGTACTTGAATTTAATTGCTTACTGGGCATGTCGTCCCAAACGAGGGCCACAAGATGTCGATCTCCTTTAGGTGCCTTGGGAACAGGATCATTGGGACCAGGATGGGGATTTAGAAGTTCCATACCATCACGTGTTGCTGCTATCAGTACTGCAGCAGCCACCGTCCTAGCAATCTTTGGTGGTTCACTTCCTTGTCCAGGCTGTGCATAGGTATTGGTGATCAAGGTATTTGCGTAGTTGTAAAAATTATTATTTTTTCTCACATTTTCGCCATTCCATCGCCCTGGTTGGTATTTTGGTGCAAAGCGCTTACGTCTTGCTGAAGATGGGCAGTCAGCAGGTACAGCCCCTGAAGAGATTTCACTCCTTATACGCTGGCGGAAGGAAGGCGTCAGTGGCAAATCACTAGGCATCGTATCTAGTAAAAGTAACTGTAGTTGAACGGTTTCAGGGCCAACTATCACTTGCTCTCCCGCCGAGTCCTCTACTATGTACCCTTTGTAACCTGTTTTCGGTGGTAGGCAAATGTGTGGGTAGACAAAGCCACTGTTCCTCGCCTGTAAGAGAAGAGCTCGGATCTCCGGATACTTAGGGATTTCTGAACTAATTATCCATGATGGATCTCGAGGACCCGTGTATATTACCAAGGTTATATTATGGTATTCTGCAACGCAAGAAAACGAAATTGCTTTATATTAGTTTTATCAGTATCACCAGTATCCCTCAAATTGACATCATGCTAGATATTTTTAGGCAAAAATTCTATTCATTTTTTAATATGCCGTACAGATGAACTTAGTAGGAGAGAAGGACAACGCAATGCATAGAAATGTAACTGATTAATTTGTTTATGATCGTAACAAGTGTTTGTCAAGATCTATTGCTTTCTTCTGATAATTATTGAGCGAACACAAAGATGACAAGAAAGCACTAGAGGATACGGGGGTGTAGGATTTTTGCCAGTATTCCACCGGAATACCATAGAAGAACCATGTTATTATATTAAAGCGGAATCAATCTCGAATAAACACATATTTTCTACCACATCGCAAGGACAAATGTGCTACATTTAGTCTTTAAGTAGACTGTCCTACATTTCACCTCAAATACTAGCTATCCTTATAGTCTTTTAGTAATAAACCTTAAACTTAACTTACTGTAAATATTTTTTCAGACCCGTATTAAATCTAAAGAATTTTCCATGCAGTAACTAGTCTCTGATTTTATTGCTGATCTTCTGCACTATTTATTACTTATTTTTAAAACTGCAAATTTTATAAAGATTGTATTGTATACTTATATTTTGTAATGTAGTTAGTTAGTTAGTTAGTTGAATACTTATACTTTTGCACTGTAATCTAGTGAGGTGTCCCCAATTAACTTACATCACTGTGCGCTAGAAGATGAGACACGTTAATAAAATTATTATTATTATTATTATTAATTTTAAGATTCTCTTAATTTTAAAACTCTAACGTTCTTTACCAAACTGTGAATTAACAAATTCAAACAGATTAGTTCACTGGTCATGACTTCTCTCAGGTCGAACAATGTGCCTTGGACCTTTGAATCATTATAAAGGAGTGCCAGCAGTTATTCTCTTTTACGCGTATTTCTATCGACGTTCTGTAAGATGACAGTCAGTGTCTAGCTCCTAGTAGGAACTATCTGGTGCACCTTTGCGATTTTTTCCAAACATTAATTGTTTGAGAGTATGAATCATTCAGGGCTTGAAGCAGTTCCAAATTTCTGACATCGCAATTCCTCAGTGCCGGCCAGTACGGCATGTGTTTTTGTTCTTGTTGTTGTTGTTTTTGCGGTTTTTGCGGGTTTTTCGCGATCCTCAAAAATAAATTCCCGCAAAATAAAATAACCACAAATTTTTCTTTCCGCAAAAATTTGCTCCACTGTAGAAATTATATACAAAAATGCTGGTTTGAAGGAGAAATGTCATAGATAACTCGGTGGATGATACATCAAGTGGTACCCTAGTTATTGTCGATCTATTGTAGTGTATAGTTATAGAGTGACATCGATTAATCTGTCTTACATTCCCATGTTGTTTTATCTGCATTTCAGTTGCATGTACTCAAAAAAAAAAAAAAAAAGAAAATGTTAGCAAAAATGTTAGCAAAAATTTATCACAGACAGTATATAAAAACCATCAAATACCTGACCGTTAATTTATAGAAATTCAAACTATGATTGGTTAAAATAAAGCAATCATTGGATTGAAGTTTCACCTGGCTGGACGAGGGTTGTCCAATACTCCGACAAATTTATGCATGGCATTGTATTGTATTCACTTCACAGAACAATACTGTACAAAAGCATAACAATAAAGAATGAAGCAAAACAATAAGAAATTTAACAATGCTATGCATAAATTTGTCGGAGTATTGGACAAGTATGGGCTGGACAGTAGTAGGTGAGGGTGAGACCGTAGTGTTTGATGTTGGCGAGGCCGTACGCGTAGTGTTCGATGTTGGAGGGGCCGTAGTCGATGATGGTGGGGCCGTAGGTTTCGACGGTGAGGCTGTAGTCTGTGGTAGCAGGGTTGTAGTTGGCGGCATTGAAGATGTCGGTGGCTCTGTATCAGAAAAATAAGAACTTAAACTAAGACTTAACCAAGCGCACTCATGTGTGCGAGCCTTTTCGTGTATTGCAGAACAGTATCCCCCGAGATAAACCTCTAGTAAATAATATAATCCGTTTATTTCGTGGCCTCCCACACAGTCGTTTTTAGGGGATTCGTATTACTCCTGTGGGGAGGAGGGTAATACGACTCCCCTAAAAACGGCTGTGTGGGAGGCTAGTTATTTCGAATCTCTCGTCATTCTGTTTCCCAGCCCTCGTTCAGTGGTTCAACTGTTGCGTGGACACTTTCAATTCTGGCACATATATCCATCTCCTTGTGTGGTAGTAGCTGTCAGAAAATTAACAGCATTAGCTGCTTAAATGTTGTTAAGAGTATAATGACAGACCATATTAGAAAACGAGGAATGTGTCCCAAGAAGTCTTTCTTTGAAGGATTGCTTCTTCGTGTAACCCTAGGAAGAATACTGGTTTGAAGGAGGCTGTCACTGATCACCACCTGATGAGGTATTAGCCCTAACTAACGGATCTAGAAGCCTCTGAGAACTGCTCCCTATTCAGAACGATATTTTCTGATCTTCTGGGACCTGACAGAGGAAGGGGAGAAGGGATGACGTGGCAAAGCCTGTGGGTTGATTGTTAGGCATAGGTTAGACAGGGTTTAAGAAAGCCGTGATCTTAACGAGTTTTATAATTTCAGCAGCATAGATGGTAAGGGCAGTTAGCACAGTTTGTTAGGTTATCAGGTGCAGATGTGGTATTAGGTCAAATATTTCAATTTGTTCAGCCCGACACTCCTATTCAGTCGATAAGAACACAATGAATTATGTGTTACTGTTTCACAATGCATTCCAGTAAACCTGTCTGGACACTGGCACAGAAAAACATTGCGTGGCCTCCATTTTTGCAAGGCATGCTTGCACATGGACTTGGTGAAGTGGTAGCTGTTTAGAAAGGTAACACCAATAGTTGTGGAATTGATATTTGATTTATAGTGGGATTCGGTGCTGGAAACTGAACAATACGCTCTTCAAAGTCTTCCTGTAGTACTTTGTGTAGCCCTAGAAAGAAAATTGCCGTACAAGAAGGTTAAGGTGACTTGAAATAAATGACGTGCTCTATGCCTCTCTTAAAACTCTAATATCATCGTCATTTCTTACTCGATTGCCTTGAAACTTTCGCATTTTACCACAATTTATCAAGGAATAATACGTATGTCAACACGCAGATGTACTGTTCGTTAATTTTGCGTGATTTTGCTTTTATTGAACACTACTTTTTTGACAAAGTTGCTATTCTAACAAAACTGAGCGCTAGCTACGATTTGGTTTAAACTTCTAGAATCAGCTTATGATAACATCTTACCTTGACTGTAAAGCGTAATAACTGTATACGGCTTTGTTGTTATCTGAATTCCACAGTAGCGCTATGCAAATTTGCTTGCATTTGATGAGAATTTGAGGAATTTACACATTGGCTGGGGGGGGGGGGGGGGGGGGCATTGACGGTGTTTGGTCGCTACACACTTTGGTGGTTTTACGTATCTGTTCTATAATTTTATGATCATGCTAATTGAAAATAAAGGAACAATTATTATCCTATGAAATCCTATGTTGATATCAGGCGACACACTTTTTTGTTATCTCAAAAGGACGATGTAACCTTCACCTGGCATTACATTATAGACACGTAAAACCACCAAAGCATGTAGTGACCAAACATCGTCAATGCCCCCCATAGCCAATGAGTAAATTCCCTAAAATTCTCATCAAATACAAGCAAATTTGCATAGCGCTACTGTGGAATTCAGATAACAACAAAGCCGTATACAGAACAGAGTTTCGATAGTGCATCACTTTCAAAAAATATACCGTCCAAACCAAGACCGCCCCAGCAAAGTAAAATAGCGCAAAGTATGTGTAAAAGATTCAGTTTCATGTTCCGGTAGGTTTATTCAATTTCTCCGGTTAGTTTTCATATAATTCAGAAAAACGTGAATTTGGCGACTTCTTTATATTTTGGTGCAGAAAGTGAGTTTATAATGGCCTCCCAAACTTTTTCATCGTTGCGGATAGCCAAATGCGGTTTGGAACTAACTATAACGATACGTTGAACTTACTTTATCTGGAGTAATTACGCTTTTCAGTCAAATTGGAAAGCGTTGGAGCGGTCCAAACTTTGAAGTCCGTCTGGGGTTGTTATTTTGACGTTCAAATTGTGTCGGGATTTCTGTTCTTACGATTTTGCGGAAACTTGAAGAGTCAAGGTAAGATGTTATTATAAGCTGATTCTAGAAGTTTTAACCAAATCGTAGCGCTCAGTTTTGTTAGAATAGCAATTTTACCAAAAAGTAGTGTTCAATAAAAGCAAAATCACGCAAAATTAACGAACAGTACATCTACACGCTGACATACGTATTATTTCTCGATAAATGGTGTGTAAAATGCGAAAGTTTCAAGGCAATCGAGTAAGAGATGACGATGTTATTAGAGTTTTTAGAGAGGCAAAGAGGGCGTCATTTATTTCGATCGAGTCACCTTAAATCGTTGTCCCTTAAGTTTGGTTTAAAATCGCGACCACCACATGCTCTGTTGAACCAAATGAATTACGAGGCCTGCTGGGAGCAGTTTGTGGAAATTAAGTACGAGCTGCGTCTTAGTCTTCGTCAGAAGGTGAAGGGGTAATCGTCAGTCTACTGTTAAACGAGCTTAAGAGAGGGTTTTTTAACCGATGTCAAAAGCAGGTTTGTAATTCCAGGAGCATACATCATCAGCGTGGTTAGCATAATTTGTTAGATTGTGGATCAGATGTGGTCTTTGTATACTGGGGCGCTTCCAAGTTCTATATATCATACAATTTTGACCTATGTTGACATGGTCCCAGTATTATCTTTGCTTTAACCTTAAATCAGGTTGAGCTTAAACAAACGGAAAGCAGTCGGACTTGTGTGCAGGAGTCGCACTAGCACAAGTACCTATACCTAATATAGCACCTAATATGGCCCTGCTGGACTAATGGATATGCGTGGTCTGGCGTGAACTTTATGATATCAACGTATATGTCGATTTAAACTGAAAAAAGATTTCGACCTCGAGCCAAAGATTTCATTCAGTTCAAGCACGATGGCCCGCTCAGTCAATAAGAAGACACTGACTTACGTATTAGTGTTTCACACTGCTTTGCAGTAAACTTGTCTGGACACAGACACAGATATCCATCGCCTTGTTCAATGCACGTTCCTCCATTTTTGCATGGCTTGCCTTCACATGGATCTGGTCTGGCAGCTGTTGAGTAGAATCACAGCATTTGCAAAGAAAATGTTATTCCGTATTGTGTATGAGGACAAAAGGAGGTAAATTATATTACGTACTTAGGAGCCATACAGATCCAGGATAAACCAGAAAATCTGAGTAAACATCTCACCCTAAAACAAAATAAAACTAAAGCGACCAACCATTTTTCCCTTGAGATGTGGCTAGGTCATACGGCGAAAGGACCTTTTTAGTCTGTGCTCCAAGACTTTGGAACTCTCTTCTGTCTGATATTAGAGGCGCTGTCAATAAGAATATTTCTACGTCGAAATTGACCTTTGCATGTCGATTTTACTTTTACAGTGACATTTTTCTTTTATTTTTTGTCAAATTTTATTACTTTTACCTTGTAAGGGCATTACGAATTGTAAATGCTCCTAATGTTATTATTACTACTATTTTAGATGACTAACCTTTTTCGCAAGTATACTTGTATTAATATTGCTATTCTCTTCACTGACCCACTCATAAACATTCACGTCCCTTCGGTTGTTCAGGCCAACCCAACTTCCAAAGTTTCCCAAAACGCCCTCCAGGAACTTCTGCTCATGTGCGTCAGTCACCGTTACCAGGTTGGCATTCATTGATTTGCAAACTGCCTGGGCCTCCCTCCAACTGAGCTTAAATTCCTTCCTTCCTTCCCTATAGTAACAGCTATCACCATAGTACTTCCAGCCATTTTCACAGCGATTATCTGAAACACAACATATCAACATGGATATTCTCCTTACAGGCCTCCCTATTTTTCTTGTGGTATAGAGCGCTTTTCAAATGAGTGTCGTAAGACCAAAACCAAAGTAATTACCCCAGCCAATCACAACGCACACAAATTACCCAACGAACCAATCAGAGCTCGAAGCAAATACATGTAGCGGGCGGCAAGCGCGGGAAAATGCGTGCGAGCAAGTCGCGATTGGTTTGAGTTTTACCTCTGATTGGTCGAAAAAGTGGCGCGAGTTTTTTTAACCAATCAAAGAGCGAAGAAAAGCAAAACCAAAGCAAAACGCGAATTACTTTCGACACTCAATTGAAAACCGCTCTAAGATGAAGAATTTGTTTTACGGATCCAGACTTTTCATTTTTGGGATCATTTCCTTCATTTCCTTCATTCTCCTTTATGATTGATCGTGCATCGATATTGTTAGAAGAAGTTATATGTTAAGTCATACACTCTTATAGTCGCGAATCTTAAATTTACCGGGTAGAATAATGTAGCTAAAAAACTGTCAAATGCACTCCAGTGCCGCTTGTGCCTCTACCTGCAGTTTTTCGAGATCCTCAAGCTTTTCATTTTAATGTTCTGTGAGTATGAAACTTTGGGAACCATAAAACATCAGATCCTCTAGTTCTAGTTGAGCTCATTACTCAATTAACTTGTATGTGCTCCTTTTGGAAAGAAGGGTCGTTAATTCAAGGACGTAATTTGTAACAGTTATATAAGTTATCTTGCCAGTTTATCTTCTGTCCATGCATTAGTTTAAACCAAACTAGGTAAAAAGGTGGCGGAAAATGCGTCCAAGGGGTACTCAATAAAGTTTTATACGGGGACGGAGGCTCGAACCCTTACCCTTAAATATACTAATTCTTACCAAAATTGCACCCCTTTTACGTACGTAGAGCAAAATTGCACCCCTTTCTTATATCTCAAGGATAAGCCAAGACAATTAATATCGAAGTATTATGCATAAAAAATCGTATATATATTATATATATACGACTTTTTATGCATGTAATATATATACGATACGATTTTTATGCATGTATAATTAACTTTTACATGTTTTATACTTTTGTTGTTTTTACTGATATGCATGTATTTTGATCAGTTATATTGCTGATCACTGGTTTTGTACCAGCTGTTCCTCTGTGTTCAGCTGATGGGTTTTTGATCAGGATAAATAAAGAAATTATTATTATTATTATTATTATTATTATTATTATTATTATTACAATAGAACTTCCTATGTTCACCCCTATTTTCCGTACTTACCGTCCTTTTGACTCAGTTGCTGAAAGATTTCAAGTTTTCATGTGTTTCGCGTTGCCATTTCTGTCAAAATTTGGCACTTTTTGTACACTCACTTTTCGCCGCCATGTCTTTCACTTTGCAGCAGATTTATTGACCCTTTTATATGCCAAAATGACGATTTTAGTATATACATACTGGGTGCCTACAAAGGTACCGTTTCCGGCGGAGCCTCCCAGTATAGCCCACTAGGGGGATATACCTCCCTGGGAAATCAGCATACAGTGCATTGTCACAGTTTCAACATATCTACACACAAACGTAGACTGTCCAATAATTTTTGTACCCTTGTATACAAAAATACATACCAGAGAGCTTTACAACGGGATGCACTTTATCTTCATAGGCTGGGATGGTAGATGCGAGTCCCGGGGTGCCACTATAGGCGCCTTTAAATACGAAGAAGAAGAATCCAACGTAGAAACCGTACATTTTTTCCTTGAGAAAAGAAGTGAACAAATTTCAAGAAAGATAGCCAATATCACTTAATCTAATTCAATAGTAAAAGAAATTGATATTAATATTAAAAAAATTAATAAGAAAGAAGATAAAGCACGATCAGTCAAATGTTGCTTTGCCCAGTTACATGGGTGTTTAGATAGCCAACTGCAAATGTCTTAATGTATGCATCAAATGTTACAGGTAAAGCACATGTGCTGCTTGAGTTTCCATTATATATTAGCTGAGTCGAAGGGGGAGGGGAGGGGAGATCCAAAATTCCTATTTCCCGTACCCTTTATTTTTGGTTCCCATACCTTCCTTGGCGTGTTCCACTTTTGTCGTTTTGTCCATTGCAAAATACAAAATTTCATGTCTTTCCCGCTTCTCGCACCTCAAGATATCTTTTAATGGTTCATCTTCCCTTTCTCTCTCGATTCCCGCCCCTGCATTTTCTTTGGCTGAATAACTGATTCTGGCAAAATAGGAGTGATTGGCAGAGGCAATATTAGCTATTCCAGGGTTGTACGAAGTTGAAATCAAGGGTTTCATTTTTTTGTGAATAAACGTAAGGCATCCTAGTCCCTAGGCGTTCTTTCTTACCCCGTAGTCCGCGCAAAGTCTGGGAAGGGGTGGGCGACAGAACACCTAGCAAATATTGCCAAAACTGGCCCTGATTTTAGCACAAGAAACTTCTTATTAGATTACTAGCGTTCTCGTCGAGTCTCTCTCGGTGACGTCACAGCTTACGGTCCTGGTTTGACCGAACCAAGAACGCCTAGGGACTAGGCAATCGAAGGGGCTTCATTAATAGCAGCTACGTAACGCTAAGTAGAATTTGTTTTCTTGTAACTAATCTACAATCCATCAGCTTCTCACAAAAATAAACCATAAAGGGAGATCACGTCCACCGCAAACATCCCCCAAAATTAAACAAATTGATACTAAAAAAATACTTAAGCAACCCTTAGACTCCTCCTTTCTGTGTAGTTTTTCTCTTACGTTAAGAAATTTTGCCTACATATCCTTAAGCAATCTGTGAGATGGTGAAAATAAGGACCGTTCTCGGACTCTCCGTGAAATTGTTAAAAACGATTTTCGAAAACAGTGTTTTTTTCCTGTCAATTAAAAATGTTTTTAAAGGCAAAAATGCCAACTAAGATCTTAAAAAGATGAGGTTGAAGTGTTGAGCGGTCCTGAGTCATGGAAAAGAAAATGAGGTATAAACGAGCTAAAACAAAAACGAAACGTTTTATTACAGCTAAAAATACATTTTGGTTGATTTAGGAAAGAAAAACGCCCAGTTTCGTGGCATATAAGAGGGTCTGGTAAAACTTGTTTATTCTCCTAATTGCGGGTTTCGTCCGACTACTGATCGGACTTCATCAGGGAATTTTACAAGGAAGAATTACTAACTTGTATTAAACACAGAGTAACAACTATTACAATTTTACGTATAAGGTAAGTTGTGAAACTGTTTTGCAGATTTTTGTGTGGGAAACAAGCTCGTTTTTAACTCATGAATAGCACTCGTGAGATAAACGGGTTATCGCAATATTTGGTGGACAAATTTCACTAGATCGGTCGATAGTCTGTAAACTTTATATTAATTTAATCGGAATTTTATCTTGTTAGTTTTCTTTCTTGTTTTCGAGCTAGGCCGCATGCTTTAAAGGAAGGTTTGGGCCGGTGTTACATGCATGCACGTTAGGCTCGAACCAACCTATACCAAGGTACTAAAATGGTTTAAATGTTACGTCAAAATCCACCGTTTGAAAAACTGCATTTTCTTCTGCCTAATTATTGTCGCCAAAAACAGAAAAAACAAACAAACAAACAAACAAACAAACAAAAAATAACACATCAACATAATTATGCACACTCAAGGAAAATATAAACGAAACAACAAACTTACATCCGATTTTGACTCGAAGTTTTAAGAAACAGATTTTGGTACCCAAAAAATGGTAGACTTAACAGTTAAAATCTTGGCCGATTCTCAGCTGTCAGTTAACCCCATCCACTCACTCATATAAATATTGATTCTGCAATAGCCAACGAGCAATTTTCCGGCTAAAACGTTTGTTTTATCCTGTGTTTGCAGGAAATAAGACAGTAGCAGAAATATTGACATGATTTACTTAATACGCACCTGCGAGAGCCTTTCCAGGGAATACTTATTAACAATTGCTATAAGTCCGGTTCAGCATCGTCGCAAATACTGAGAAGCGTTAATGACAGTGCACATTTTATATAGTCTGCGTTTTTCTGCCGTGTGCACAGCGAAATGAACTTGAAGGGCGTGGGATTGAATAAACACTTATCAACAGAATGCATATTACGTCAAGTGTAAGGTATGGTATTCGTCCACTTGACCATTCCAGTCTTTTTGACAGCAACTGCAACACCTAGAAAATGTGGAATTGATCACCCGTTCGGTAGCCTGTGAACATGTTTCGTGGTAAGGAAAAAAATACAGAAAAAGCGGTGAGGAAAAACCTAACGGCTAACGGAGCAGGTTGCAACTCATTAAATGGATGGGTAATAGGCTCCTGAAGCAATTGAAAAATGTCACGATAGCTCTTAGAATGTCCACTTGACCTTTCCAGTCTTTTTGAGAGCCACAGTGGCTCTCAAAAAGACTGAAAAATGCAAATTTTGATCACTCGTTCGGTGGTCTGTGAACATGTTCCGTGGTTAGGAAAAAATGCGGAAAAATCGGTGAGGGAAAAAAACCAGTGGCTAACGGAGCATGTTGCAAATCATTAAATGGGTGGGTAATGGGCTCGTGAAGCAATTGAAAAATGTCACGATAGCCCTTAGAATGTTGAGCATTTATTGATAATGAAGCTTTCGCGTAGAAAATACTTATAAAATAATAGAATGATATCACGACCACTAGAGTTGTTGTAGCCCACCGCAGTGGCCGCACTGTCCGAAAAGGAGGATTTGATTTTTCCGTGTTAGCCTGTGAACGTGCTCCACGATCCGCATGGAAATAATGCACCAGAAATTAGGAGCAAAAGGTCAGGTAGTTAACGGAGCAGGTATTCTTACTAATCACAAACATATGGGTATTAGCCTCCTGAAACGATTGCAAAATGTTGTGAAATGTCCATTGTACAATTGCTTCGAAATGTTCCAATTGGTTCCTCACTATCAGGCTTTCAGCTCATATTTACACTTATTTATAAATGAAGAAGTTAGTGGAATAGGTGCTGAGTTGTTCTTAACTTAGGTTTGTACTTCCTTAAAAAAATTTTAATTTTTCTTGATTGGAATTTTTTTGGTCAAATACGCGTATATCCATTTTTTCCACTTAGATACTGACGTAAACCACAGAAGGGCAATGGTATTCGTCCACTTAGGATGCGGATTTGATCGCGTGGTAGTTAGCACATGCTCCAGGATGAGGAAAGTCACACATTATTGTCACGTATAGTTATTAAATCACAACCTGGTGGATAATAGGGAGACGATTGAAAGATGTCAGCAGATATCCACGTGCAACTTATGTTTCCTTGTAAATTAAGTATAGTACTTCCTGTAGGGGCAAGGTTGTCCGTTAAGCTCTGTCACCTATTGGTCTTTATAGTTCTGAAAACAGGCGGTTGTATGCATTTTGGCCAAGATAAATCACATTGCCTCTTTCGCTTGTGCCTATTGCGCGTGGCAATTTTCCAGTGTTAAAGAGCGCATTTTTTTCAACGTACTGCAGATTTCATTCTCTCCTCACGTTTAAAGAACCCAAATTAATTTGGCCTTCGGCCTGCGCTTTTCATTCTTTAACAGTTACTACGCCCATTTTTGTTTCCGCCCGTTCCCTTATACAAAGAACAATATTTATGGCACGTGTTCTTTCTCATGCAGTACAGTCTACTTGCCTGCCGTTCTGTTTCAGCTTATGATACATGTGCGATGGTTATTTGTGTTGCCTACAAGACGCTTTGTTTTGCTTGTTTTAGGTGCACGCTGGCTGCGGGAGTGCACTTTTATTTTGCATTAATTGGCTAGCAAATCGTGCTACATTACTTCACGTCAACACTGGCTACAGGTTATATTGCTTTTCATTTGGTCTCACGCTTAAAAATCGAGGAAAACTCGTACCCCTGTACATGTATCGGTCATTTGTATTTATCGCTTCATTTGTTTCGGCTGTCAAAAATATTCGCAGTCGTACGAATTGTAGCTAATTGTTCGTGCGATAATAGTATTCTCCATTCGTACGAATCTACAACCTTTAGCAGCGCCTTGAGCCAGAAAATTTATGTGTACGCTCATTCAGTCGAGCTGTATGGATTTATCGTACATTGGTTTTTTTTGGGTAGCCTGCAATGCAGGCGTTTTCCGGGGACGCGCGAGTTCCAAAATCTCGGTTAATCGTAGTCTACTCTCCCAAATCTTCCTCTTCTTTTAAAATCAAAGATGGCGGCTATAGCGTCCGCTCGCCCAAATAATACACCTGCATTTGTCACCGCGACAGTATAGCGTAGACAGTATTGCGTGGACCTGGGTGAGGAGAAGGGGGCGGGGGGTACCTCTTGGAAATAAACAACCGCGTGTTCTTATTGGTTTCTTGCTAGTAGGCTCCAGCTCATACTGTAATCATCACAAGTAAGGAAATTAGTGGAGTTAGGCGCTAAGTTGTACAGCAACGTTTTTAAGACAATTATCTTTTAGTCTATCTTTAATGAGACTGTTTTCTTTCTCGAAGAAAATTCCAACTTTGAATTAACAAGAAAGCCCCATGGGCATCTTATCCGGCCGTTCTGACCCTCCCCGCCCCTTAAGGTTTCACAAATGTGAGCACGATCCTATATTTTTACGAACCGGCGTGACGAAAAGTGTGATTGTGTGACACAATATTTTGACTATATCGTTTCTGGATGACGTAATGTTTAAACTCTGATGACTCAGCTTATCTTTCTTATCGCTTTTATTTCTGCTGAAAAATGCAAATTCACTCAAACGTTGAATGTCGGTATAAATTCGCCCACAACTGAGAATGCTTACACAGGGACGACGAAATATTTACTGTTGTGTCCTAGACCGTGAATACAAACATTGAATACAAACAGTGAACATAGTAGTAGAATCAAAATATAACTCTTGATAAACACGAGCTCGAGCAGATCGTCAGAGTCTGGGGCACGTTAAGGCATATCTCATGACGTGATGTTTAAATCCGGTTTGCTAACCCGGGAATCCCCTTGCAAAAGTAAACAAGTTGACTCGGAATTCGTAACGTAAACGACTACACACTTACAAAATTACCTCAAACCCAACCAACACCACACGCAAACCACACGCAAACAACACGCATCGCTCGATAATATTCAGTCATTTTCTATCTTAAAGACTCGTAACAGCTACCATATTAATTAATCTCGTTATTAATGACCGATTCCTTCGTCTTTATGCAATTAAAATCAACTTCTTGTCTCAAATAAACACTCATCTCTCTCCCCTCTCACGAACTATGATGTATCGATGGTGCAATCTACTAATTGCATCAACATACTAGTGCCAATCCCTTTTCTTCCTATGCCACCGTTCTACCGCTCAGCTGTGGTTTCTCTCCTCTGCGAAATACGGCTTACACAATGAGAAAACTTACAATCTACTTCGGAAACCGTCCCCCCATAAAACGCCAAGGGAAACTGCCTCTCACGCAATATTGCACCGCCGCTATACAAAACGCAACTTTCAAAGCAAATCACATTCACAGGAGCGTGATATGCTCCTCACATTCACAAGTCCTTCCACTACCACATTTTTACATCCCTCAAAATGTCAATCCCCATAACAAAACTCCTTTGCTAAAAAAATTTTCACCATAACCACTAACTACACAACACAGCCAATTTCGCATTCAATCCTATTAGTTGCTTTACTCAGTCCCGCATGCGTCTACAAGACAAATACAGAAACCCCAAACTTAACAACCCTTTGCCGTTCATATCTTAAACACTGTACAGTAAAAGACAAGAACACACGCAGGTGACATTCAGCAGAGTAATATGTGCATGCGTCTTATATAACACAGTACCCCTCTTGAGTACCCCTACCACAAGCTTTACAGCACTTTGTTCGTATGTTGACCCAACTGACGCAAAAAAAAAAAATCGGCCGCAATTTATAAACATCGCCGGTTAATTAATTTTTGGTCAAACATTGTCAAATACGCGTTTAATCATTTTTTCCGCTTAGATGCCGACGAAAGCCACACACGTGGAGCCAGAATGTTGCAAACCCTACGTTAACTTTATAAATACGATAACCTCAAGTATGCAGACTTGATCACTCAGTAGTAGTCTGTCAATATGCTCCACTATATTTGTCTGCCAACGTAGACAAACATAGGCGAGCAACACCCCAGCGCATGTATCTTTCTAGTCAAAAACAAGGCCCATAAGACGAGTAAAAAGGTCGGGAGATGTCCATTTCGTTGTAAAATTAATTAGTTTCTGGTAGCTGGGGGTGTGGTGAAGGGGAGGTGAGTAGGAGACAACGGGTGTGTTTCAAACACGAAATGGCGAAATGGCGAAATGGCGAAATGGCGAAATAATAAAAAATAAATTATAAATAACGGGTCCATTGTGATCACATTTCTTTTTCGACGGCGCAGACCGTGCAGTGGTCAGTGTCACGTAATCGTCTTCCTGATCTGCTTTAAAAAAAAATCGTACTTTTGATGATTCTCAAAACCATCAAAATTGGAAGGATATGCTCGTGTCTAAGCGAAATTACCCCAGACTTTAACGCCCTGATGTCATTCTCAACGAATGTGTTAATGTGTTCTTAGCTGCTGGCCGTTAAAATTGTTGGCACACGATAAAATATTTTATTCCACTCTTGCGCCATTCACAAAATATCCGCGTGTATTGTATGTTAAACCACCGAATAGAGCGGTTTTCAAATGAGTGTCGTAAAACCAAAACCAAAGTAATTACTCAAACCAATCACAGAAGAAACAAAACACAAAATAAACCCAATCAGAAATCGAAGCAAGTACAAGTAATTAGCGTTTAGCGCGGGAAAACGCGTACAGGCAAGTGACGATTGGTTTTTGTTTTTCGTCTGATTGGCTGAGAAAGTGGCGCGAGCTTTTTTAACCAATCAGAAAGCGAAGTAAAGCAAAACCAAAGCAAACACAACATTACTTTCGACACTCAATTGAAAACTGCTCTAAGATGTATGTTTTCATTTTTCTTGCAACGTTTTTGGAAACTCGGCTGTCAAGCTATCGAAACTATCCCTTCACCAAAATCTCGGGACCAAAATAGAAAGTATTTCGTTTAACTGAATCTTTGCGGTAGTTCACATGAAAAGAATTTATAAAAATAGTGTTTAAGCTTACGTTTAGAAGAATTAGCCGGCAAAAAATACAGCGCGCGGAAAATTGTTTCGATTTCTTTTATAAACAGCGTTTTTGAATTGTTTGCACACTTCAGGCAAACCAATCGGCCGTATCCCTTAGACCAAATCAGAAGAGAATTCTTTTATCCTATCATTTGCTTTTTGCTTTTCTCTGATAGTTAACTGCCATTTATTTATATCATTTTATTCGATATGTCAATTTTGAAGAACCTTGTTCGTTTCACCCAGCGAATTCTTATCGCTTGACGCATTGAAGATTTTAATTAGCGCTATTACGCGACGTTCTTGATTATGCTCGCCTTTATGCTTCGTTTTCTTGCCAAGTCAAGAGACCAGGAATCTGGTGATTTAGTATTATGATTAAACATCCACACATGTCCAAACGGTGATCTTTTATTTTGCCAAAAAAAAAGTTGTGCTCTGTGTTCGCAATTGCAATCTGAATGGTCGTGTTTGACCAATGTTTGTTTTTTCGTTAACTTTTGGTTATAATCATTTCACATTTCCAAAAAGAAAACAACGTTTGAACCATTTCACCATTTCGGGCCATTGCGTTATTTCGTCATTTCGCCATTTCGTGTTTTAAACACGCCCGGAGACAACCACTGGTTATAAGCAATCCACGTTCTCACTGGTTCCTTACTTATTGTACTTATTTATAACGAAAGAAGTTGGTAGAAATAGGTGCTACGCTCTACAGCAGAGTTTTTTAATACAAATGATTTAAACGGAGGTTTCTCTTCCTTGAAACAATTTCAAACTTTTGAAGAAATACGTTTTGGTCAAACACGCGTTTAACCATCTTTTTTCCGCTTCGATACTGACATAAACACACCAAAGAACATAGCCCTTCAAGAGAGTATGAAGGGAGAGAGCGAATCCCCCATACATGGGCCTCTTTCGATGAAAATTATTTGAAATCTGTTTTAGCTTCTGTGTCATACTGCTTGTTTATTTTAAGGACGACATCTCATTGATCAGAAAAAAATGACGTCATGTAATTTTAAATTGTTGACATGGAACAACAGAAAAAATAACCTTCGCAACATGGGTGCGAACTAAAAATAAATTTCAAATAATTATCATGGGACACGGGGATTCACTCTCTTACTTCATCCTCTCTTGAGCCCTTAGAACATTGAACATTGGTTGATGTTGTACCTTGAATGTTGAACCTTGAAGTATATGAAAGTATATGAAGTATATGAAACAATATGATGATGATATCATGACAATACAGTTTCAATTACGTTGGAGCTATTTAAAGAACACTAAAATGGTCTAAAATCGTAAACGCTTCCTCAAAATAGTTAACATTTTTCATTATGAATTTAAAATTCACAGATTTGAAAAACTAGCTGTCCAAATGTGGTTATCATAGTAACGTCAAAATGTACCTAGGCAAATTTTACCAAATTCCGTGCGGGCAGATTCCCCCCCCCCCACCCCCACAAACACGGTCTGAATAGGGTATACGGTTTTCTTCATTTCTTCAGCAAATACTTAATTGAACAAGTATTGAAAATAGCGATTTTACAGTGATAAGATCATTTAGTTAAGTTGTCGCTAAAATAGCTCTAAGTTAAGACGAAAAGGTGGAGAAAGAGATATCACTTAGTACGCGGTACAATCACGTGATGCTGTTTTCAAAACCAGGATGAAGCTTAAAAAGCTTTGTCTGGAGAAAGTTACATCTCCAAAATACTCTTTGGCATTAATGTTCATTCATTTCTATGGGCAATGCGGAGGTTTGTTTCCCCCAATGTTCACTGTTCGTCTGTTAGTGGTCATGAAAGAAACAAACTCGTATTCGACTCCCCTTCGCTTTTCAATAAATGCATTCCTTGGATCATTGATCTTACGCGCCGGCTTTGAGTCATCCTCATCTGTTACACGTGCTTCGCCCATTTTGTGAGACCATCTACCATTGTCGTCCAAACGGAACCAATGGAAATCAACCCCTAAAGAAGACGTGTGGAATTAAATCAAGAATTTGAAAGAAATTTACCTAAGACTTCCACCTTGGAAAGCACTGATTTTATCAACAGATTAAATAGCTGAAAAATATTTTTTCTTAAAGTGCATATGAGGCGAAATTTGTTTTTACACAGTTATAAAATTTACCGTTTGAAATATATGATTCCAAAGTTTGAGATGTCTAGGATAAAAATTGGCGATTTTACGAGCGCTGAAAGTTGGGTTGTTTAATGCCTCGAAAAATGGCATTCAAATTGCGCGGCCATGCCAAAATACCACCTGTCAACAGCCTGCGACGTCAATTTGGGTACACAAACTAGCAATCCAATATGGCGGAAAGAGAGAAAGAGGAGGCAAGAGGAGGGAGAAACTGCGTTGCTCGCGCCCCTAACGGTCGAAGTTGTAAAAAATACGAGGAAAAAGGGATTTCGAATGCATTAGTTTCTAACTGATCCGGTTGTGAGGGTAAAGTAGGTCAAATTTGTTCGAAAACACCGGCCCGACTTTAAAGATCCCAGTGACTTCCAAGTGCACGGCGCTCTGCTCGGCGCACTTCGAGGACGATTGCTACGAGTACAAATCATCGGTGATTGATACAATCGAGCAGAGTGGGAGAGTAAATATCCGAGATTATATAAAGAGGACCGCTGTGCCCACGAGAGATACTGTTCCCAGTGATCGAACGAAAGGACAAGTAAGCCAAATATTTGTGATATTAAGACTTACATGTTTGATCAGTTGCGTAGCACATGTATTCAGTGGTATAAGCTGATATTGTTTGGTAGGCTAAGCCCACCCTACTGTTGATACATAGAAAAGCACAGGCATACATCATTCATTGTGTTAGTAATAACCCGTGTTAAGGATGGTGCTCGTATGGGATTCCGTTGCTATCTAATGACAGATTACGGTATGTGCTTTTCTAACAAAAGCGTTGACATCAACATGCAAATTCTCCTGTTGTTCAGTTATCACAAAAATCCCTTTTTCCTTTTTCTCATAGTGATCAGACTGACATTAATTCATCTCCCATTTAATTTCTCTGAAACCACCTGAATAAACGGTATATGTACAATAATTATTGTTGTTTTCTGATTCATGTGCAGAGCAAGAGGTATTGCAGCAGAGCAATACTGTTTCTGTTGAGAGGACAACCACTAGCACCAGAACAGCTCAAAAACCTCAGAACTGTCCAAATGCAAAAACCAGGTCATACCAGGACAAGCTGCCAAGCAACATAAATACTGTCATTATGACATGCATGTTTTATTACTTTTGTCAACATAAGAAAATTATTGTTCATACTTTGTCAAATTTAGTTTGCTATTTTATTATGTGTACACCACCTCCATAATACACAAGCCAAGCCAATGGTTTACCATTGTTGTTTCAGTGTTAACTGTCATTTTTAAAAATTGTTTTAAATAAGTACTTTTGGATACCTTTTGGATATTTTCGGCATGTAATATACATTTTACAGTCATGATGGTGGGTGAGACTGTACGCCAAAAAGTCAAAAAATCCAGTCTCTAACAAGGGTGTGTGTGTGGGGGGGGGGGGGGGGGGGAGGGGGGGCGGGGGCACCTCAATTTCAAGGAATGGCCCAGTGAAAATGTTCAGTACTTGACAGGTTTGAGAGAGTCTAGTTATCCTCTAAATCACAAGTTAAATAATTGTAACAAATAAATGATCTGTTTAATTCGAACAGTACTGATGGGTTTCATTCAGCGGCATCATTATCGTTCCTTCCCTTCAAGTTTCAATATCAGGTTTATCAATAAAACTGAATGCCGTCTGAAACATACATGTAATCTCAATACATTTGCACGGAAGAGCAACATAACTGGATATATACCCTGTTTAGGACAAAGAGACCAAAAGCCATGCCCTGTCAAGTGGCGCATCACTGTATAGGTCAGCCCCCCTCCCCCGCCCTTCCCAGCTTATAACTCAGACCAAAGGTCATTTCCCGTTAGTTTGTTCCACTGCAATTTTAACCTGATATTCAAAATTTCCATTTTCGTTTTGCTTTCCCTTGAAGGTTCCAGAAATTGGGATTCCACGGGACAATGATGTTGTGCAAATAGTAAAAGCACGATTAGAATGTCTATGTAAACTTCTTTTTAATCAAAACTTTAGATAAATTTTATCCGTTTCACAAACAGTTGAGAAACTACCCATGTCACTGAACCTAATTGGAATGACTGATGCATATATTGCTAACCCCTCATTGGGCACCTACGTGGTTGCACTCCAGCTACCTAGCAACAGGTGCACAGTAAAGCCAAGTTGCACAAGCAAGCATTTTGTTATAGATAAAATTACTAAGAATTATATCCTCTTGCTTGTCTGTGGAGAGCCATAATAGTCAGTGGATGGTCCATCGATAAGCGACAGCCCGGATGAATCTGCAAGAAAAGAAACTATGAGTCCCAAATAACAATTATAGTTTCCATTGAATTCAGGCTGTGACTAAGTGTCAGTAAACTGAAAACCTGGACCTATACGACATTCTACTTATCATAACAAAATTGATAAATGCAATGCGTCGACCAAAAAAAAAGAATCAACGTCGAGATAATAGATATAGCCCACATGGACAAGCGCGGCTTGTAAACAAGAATATTCGCCCGCGGGCGAGAAATATAAACAAATAAATGTTGTCACTGTTGGTCAATAGTTCATGGAGTGTATACGTGAGAAAGATATAAACAGACCAAAACTTTCGGTCGTGATTACTTCATTGACCCAATGAGAGGGAGATTAAGCGACTAATCAGCAGCCATTTTGTTCGTGACTGCATTGTAGAAGCAAAAAATAATTCGAGGTAACGCGACGAGAGCGACCGGACAATTCAATGCAAATATCATATATGTCGAACGGGTCCGGGTTTTGCTGCCTGTCGATATAGCGAGAGCCAAGTTCCAGTAGCAAGGACTTGTATACGTTAAAAAAAAATACTTCGCAATTATACGTACCATGCGTTTACGGTATCTTGCCTCTAACACCGCTCGCGTATTAAAGTCCTTCCACTTGGGCTTCTCGATTCGTTTGTTGTCTTCAACTTCAGCTAGTGGTTTGTCCTGATCTGATATGATCGTAAATTACTTCAACATCTTGATTTCCCTCGTCTGCAATATCCTTTTCGTCGCGGCTTCTCGATGATTCAGACATTTATTACCCATTTCCGAATCACTGGACATGGTTTTCTCCTAAAAATCCTCCTTCGCGACATAAAATCAGTGAGCGTAAACAAAACCTCTGTCCCCAAAATTACGTCACAACCAAGGAATTTCGCAACAAACTCGATCCAGTCCTCGGACCATTTTTCGGGGTAAAATGGCCCAACTTTCAGCGCTTGTAAAATCGTCAATTTTAGTCCTAGCCATCTCAAATTTTGGAATCGTGCATTTTAAACGATACATTTTACAACTATGTAAAAACAAATTTGGCTTCATGTGCACTTTAATGTTACTCGAAGAGGGCGTGTTGTCAGGTTCGTTGACGTAACCGTTAAGAATAATACTTACCCATCCATAAACGGAGAATAACACATGCACAGACTACTTTGACATATAGAACACCACAGCTACATGACCTAGCACCAGCAACGGCAGTAATGTTTCCTTGCTTTGAAAGAGACTGATCATGATGTGACATTCATTGTCAACTTTTATAAAATACAAGGTAAACCACAGACGTTATTCCTAAAAACAGGGAGACTATCATGGTGATTTTGTTTTAATTTTTTATACATGAATCGCTTCTTGACTAATAAGGTGACTTAAAATCTCTTCTCGTGCTCTTCCAACATCCCGCGTCGTTTATTGAGCCAATAAACCATAGAAATATATGGTATATTGCTTAATTAATAAGAAATTCAAAGGGCAATGATTAAGTATTGCATCAAACTTGTTGTTCTAGGAGTAAATTAACTTAACCAGAAACACAGTCAAGTAAACGTTTGAAAACGTTACTTTTACGGGAGTTTGTTACTTTTAGAGGATTTTGCCACTCCCGAAACCAGGCTGCACATAGGCATTTATGATTAAGGTGTTTGCATAGTTGTAGCAGTTGTTACATCTTATTGTACGTTCGTTGTAAAAGTGCAAATAGTGCAAATAAACAAAATTCAGAAAACTCTTAACGAGCACGTTTGAGAATTAAATGTAGATTTTTCACCACGGCGAGATGGATTATCCGCAAACGACGTACCCACTGAGCCAGAGCCAAAGTATCTTAATAAAATGGATTCAAAACGGTGAAAACACGCAGAGTAGTTGTACCTTATTAGAACAAGTATGTGCATTGCATAGTAATGAGGAGTCAAGTTACGTTTCAAACCGTTACTCCTACGGGAGGTCCTGGAACTGGGTCACTGGGGACAGGATGGGAGTCAAAAGTTTATCGCTATCTTCATGAATTGCTACTTTTGAGGTTGTTGCTTTCACAACTCTTCTTTATGTAAATACCTTCTCTCGATTACTGACCTGAAGCAACGAATAACGCCACCAGATGATCCTCGCCGGCGGGGGGTTCTGGAACAGGATCATTTGCTCCAGGATGGGGATTCAGAACCTGCAAACCATCACGCACTGCAGCAGCCTGCACCTCTTGAGCGGTGACTGCACCAAACGGTTGGCCACTGCCTACGCCTGGCTGGACATAGGTGTTCGTGATTAAGGTGTTTGCATAGTTGTAGCAGTTGTTGCACCTTCTTGTACTTTCCCTTCTATTCCATCGAGCAGGATTGTAGGGGGGTGCATAACGTTTACGTCTAACACTGGCTGGGCACTCCTCTGTTACAAAGCCTGATTCTATCACACTTCGAATACGCTGGCGGAAGTAACTACTTGGCAGTAAACTACTTGGCATGGTGTCGAACAATAACAGCTGCAGCTGCACCGTTTCAGGGCCTACGATTAACTCTACTTCAGCCGCGTAAGTTTCCTGTACAAGTAATCCTTTGTAGCCTGATTTCGGGGGAATGCATATATGTGGGTAGACGTATCCGCTTCTCCTTGCCTGGAGCAGTCGGGATAGGATTTCGTCACTTGGAACAATTTGCCAGTATGGATTATGAAGACCAGAATATACCACCAAGGTCACAAAAAGATACCCTGCAATGTGAAAAAAGATATTACAGATAATTGACGTGGCTTTCTGATAACAAAACTTTCTTCCTTCTGTAAACAAAACTTTAAAAATTGGCGCTACTTGCTGCCCAAAATAGAGGAAGAAAAAGAAGGATACGATGTTTAGTTTTGCTGTTTCTGATTAAAGCAACTTAGGCTTACTCTATATTTTGCATTGCTACCTTTTTCTTATTTCCTAAAGGTCTTCTTCAACAAATAAAAACACAAGAAACAGTGGATTAAACTACCAAGATGCCACAGTTAACGTAACATATTTCAGTTGTAGCTGTAAAAAATGAATCTTTTCCGGTTGTTGTTGTTGTTTAAAGTCTTGTTGATTGAGAAAATCTTCCTCTCTATGCTTACGCGAAGCTTTGCTCAGGTCGTGACGACAGTAATAACATTGAAAACAAATAAAGAAAAATTACTTTGAGGGGGTGGAGGATTCGGAGGTATAGTTGTCGTGACGTGAGTTGCAGAGCGCGTGGTTGTGGAGGCCGACGTACTCGTGTCTGAAGTCGTCGGGGCTGAAGTTGTATCGCCTGAAGTCGTTGAGCCCGAAGTCGTATGGCTTGAAGTTGTCAGCTCTGTAGTTGTCGGGTCGTGAGTTGTAGACTCCAAAGTCGTTGGCCCTGAAGTTGACGGAGCTGAAGTCGTCGAGGCTGAAGTGCTTGTTTCAAAGGTCGTCGGGCCTGAAGACGTCGGAGTCAATGTCGTCGTGTCTAAAGTCGTCGGATCTAAAGTAATAGGGCCTGTGACATTCGGCGGTGTGGAAGTGGTCGAGACGGCTCTGCCTGCCGTTGTCGTTTCTAAAGTCCTCGGGCCCTCGGTCTTTGGGTTTGAAGTTGTCGAACTTGGTGTCGTCGGACTGTCTGACGTCGACAAAGTTGGGGCTGCTAAAAATTTGATAGAAAGTTAATTATAATAAAAACAATTCTGATAAATAAAGAAAGATGGTGAATTTCAAGCTCGAAGGAGAAATAAGAAAAGATGGAATATTCAACATGTCGCGAGCGTGGGACAAAGAAAAAATCTGAGTCCCCGACGGGAATCGAACCCATGACCTTCCAATCGGCATACACCGGTCGGACGCTCTAAACACTGAACCGTTGGGAGACTCGTGGCGAGCATAGGTCATATCGTCATATTTACTGAGTTCGTGGTGACACGCGTCCTACATACTGCTAGGATCAGCAATGTCGAAGTGCCCTATAGGTGATAAATAAAGGAGGAGGGTAAATTTTAAGCTCGGAGAAGAAATAAGAAAAGATGCAATATTCAACATGTCGCAAGAGGGGGGGGGGGGGGGCAAAGAAAAAATCTGAGTCCCCCGACGGGAAACGAGCCCATGACCTCCCGTACAACGGCAGGACGGGTATATTGGCCAAAACGGGTATATTTTGTCCCACAGGCAAGGGGCAACAGCAAGAACTAAGCAATAAATGCTAGAAAAATAGCAGTAGCCGAGTTGAAACAAAACATGCATTATATTCTTGTTCGGTGAAGTGACTTTTGCACGGCAATTTAAACATCAACTTATCAGCTTAAATTTGAACCATTTAAAAGCATAAACCTGAGGCTGTTTGGTTGCGGCTATTCCGAGGGAATGTTAAAAGAAAATTGAAAAGATTCATTTCACTTTCTTCATTCAAAGAATACTACACAGTTAAAAGTACGATTGAATTGGTCAAAGAAGAAAACATAACGAATACCAAGGTTGACTGAGAATGGCTAAAAATTCTGTCCCTGGCGCTGCCTATTCCGATTATTTGTGTTTCTACAACGAAACAAACGAAACCATACTGTAAGAAAACAATTAATAAACTCTTGTCAATGAGCATACTGCCCTTAACCAAGATCGTGCATTATGCTTGGAACTAAGCAATAGTTACTGTTTTCCTCTTGATGAGATGCAGCGTAAAGTAAAATGCCACTAAAATCACTAGCTCTTCTGCGATGCATTGAAATTGAAATCCTGCAAAATTACGTACTGTCGATTGGCACCTGAATGCCAAATCCTGGGGCAGCAACACAGATTGGATAGGTTGCAAAAAGGCTCAAAATAACGAAGAAGGTGTGCATCGTTCTATGAAGTAAGACAAAGAAAAAAAAATTAACACAACATTCCAGTCCTATAATATCGTTAACCCGGGTTGTACCAGGGTGTAGACGGGTCGTTTGGCGTAAAGTTAAAGTAAGTCTAGTAATCGGCTTATTAATTTAAGTCCACACTAATGCAGTTTCCTAGATGCTGATAAGAAAAAGTCCTGTTCTGCGAGAGGATTACAGAATTTACAGTCATAGTATTATATCCTAGAGCTTGCAAAAAATGAAACACTTAAGTTGCAAAACCATTGGAAAAATTTCAATGCTGTACCTCGTCGGGAAACCGTTTCTTAAGGTCGGTTGCCGTTTCTTCAGGTCAGTCAGGTCAGGTTAGTATCTTCGCAAAATTAATACTGAAACGTTAACACACCTCACATTTATATCAAGTCTGAAAATGTTCTAATATTAGCATCGTGTTTTTCCCACGTTGGCTTGATTGAACAGCAATGGATACTATGTAATTAATCTATATAATCGTTAACCACAAATGAAATTGCGTTTGACAACTTGATTTATTACATTTTTTTGACAGCTACTGCAATATCTAACAATATCTAAGCAGCCTGTGAACGTGCTCTGCGGCTGGGAAAGGAACGCGAAAAAAAATCGGCAAGCAATTACAACCCAGAACAATAGTTAACAGACTATGTGTCTTACCAATTACAAACTGTTGAATGATAGGCTCCCGAAACGATTAATTGCAAAACTGTCATAAGAAGTCCATTTTAAAATTTACATTTCAGTAGAATTATGTACTTCTTGGTATGGAGGGGGAAGCGGGTCGAGATGCAATTTTCTCGGACTTTTTTTTTCTTCTTTCCTTCTGCGTCCCTGACTACGAGATGCAATTTTCGATAAAAGCTGATGCCTATCCGACTGTTAAACAATGAATTTTCCATTTTGATTATTTTTGACAGTCAATACATATCATTAAAACTACACGCCATTTGTCACCTTGTGCCATTTTTGGTGCACTAGACTAGATTCGTCTATGGTTCTGGGATTATTTGCCGTTCAAATTAGGGATCATTTGCGATCGGGGATCATTTGTGGTCTCGGTATCCTTTGCAGCGCTATACAGAATACTTAACGTTTACAAAACAGTCATATTTACATGCTGTCCTCTGTTAACGGTATAAGTAGCTATGATATTGAAATTGCGGCATTTTCATGATTAATTTTGAAAGGAAGGCTTAAGACGCTATCGTCAGTAACAATACACGTGCCAACGATATTGCAAATTTCAGCAGTTATATTTTTTCCTTCTCGAAGTGTGTGAGCCAATTAACATGTATACCATTACCAGTTATGTACTAGATCAAAATGTGGATTTAGCTGTGGCATAATTACCATGGTATTTTTAGTCTGTGTAATTTGTCCTTTGTCCGGCTCGCTATTGGCGGCGTTTTTGCTGCGCAAGAAAAAAGAAAGGATTTTATGTAACACGCTTTTATTTCTTTACTCATTGAAATAGCCATGGATATGAGCCTTTGCGCTTTCTAATTGGTTCCTTACAAGTTAGTTAAGTGCTCTTGATATTGCATGTTTCGGCATTTTGTTATATTTTTGAAACGTATTTGTTACATGCCATACTTATTAACAATTTATGTTTCCATGGTATTTCCAATATCTGCACTGAGTTTTTTGTTTGTTCCCAACTCGAAGTATGTGAAGCAATATAACATCGTCAAGTATGCACAAAATAGGAATGTGGAGCTAGCTGTAACACTTGATCAACTGTTGATCAGCACTTGATCGAACCGTGATCAAGTGTTGTGTCCTTGTTATTTGTAATATTATCACGAAGTTTGAGATGCATTAAAAGCCAACAAACGCTCAAAGTAAACGCCTCTTTGTTGCCTTTCCTCTTTTGTCTATAAGAAGCTCAAGGCCTTCATTGCCAATTATATTGCGGTCGCATATTTCATAACACTGGACGAAAAAATAGATTTGAGCAGCTTTACAACTGAAGAAAATATGATGCAAATTTAGGGTTCTAAATTTGACCGAAATATGCTCTGGAGGCAATCATAATGTAAAAGCAGATGTTTGCTTCCGCTGAATTTGCGCGCAAATACCACGTAAATATCACCTCTACTTCACATTTCCTTCATTTTTGATACCTCCGTAAATCAACATCTTTGCCATACATTTGCTTTAGATTTGCTCTCTATGCAAAAATACTACATTTGCTATCTGCGTAAATCTAGGGAAACACGGTGCAAACCTATTTGTTTGCATCACTGTTTTATCACGTTTACAGAAGCTACAAATAAAAACATTTGTTTGTGTTATACCCATGGTTTGCTACAGGGGCAAATATGCCCCTTAACACACAATTTATATTACTATCAAATCAACAAATTTAAGTGTATTATCTCAAATTTGCTATCGGTACAAATATGGCGATCTTCACCAAATTCGCATACATATCAAATTCAGAAATTTGCCTGCATTTTTCTCAGATTTACTATAGGGCAAAATATACGCTGGAACCCCGTTAACGCTCACATTTGCTATCGGTACAGATATGGCCATCTTCACCAAATTCGCAGATATCACATTACGAAATTTGCGTGCATTACTCTCATGATTACCATAGGAGCAAAATATACGATGGAACCGCGTTAATACTGCCACATATATTACATAACGGGTCGCGAAGAACCTGACCGTCAACTAACAAGGAAACCGGATTAAACCAGTTTCTTCCGGACTTCTACGGGACACTGCAACCTCTAAGGGGCCAGCCATTTAACTTCTGAGGGGGGGGGGGGGGGGGGTTGGGTGATTTTGAAAAAAAATATCCTGCAAGTGCATGTGCGTAAGAAAAAATTTCTTGCACAAGACTATTGTCCAAAAAACATTCATGCACGTACAGTGGGCTGGAAAAAAAATTCTGGCAAGATGTTTCCTGGGTTGACACATCGAACTTTATCAGCAGACTGTTAAAAGATTTTAGCATCTGGACTTGGGTAAGAGGGATTCTTTGCACAATGATGTTTTCCCCCCAGATGGCCTTTTGTTTACATTTATAGCACCTGTTGTGATTTGAAGAACAATGTATTCGGTGCACTCTAAATCAAGAATGCCAGAATAGCTGTTGGAACATAAAGTAAACTTTATTAACTATCTATTTGACACAAAACTGGAATGAGCTCTCCTGTAACATTTGCCTGAACACTTGTCAAGTAAACGTGTAGGGATAGGAGGTGTGTCTTTTAATATAGAAAGTGTCGTATGCCTTGCATACTGTATGTATTCCCTCTCTTGTGGAATATTAGTATACAATGCTCGTTACATCCATAGATACAAGGATTGTGTTCTCTGGAACGTTCGTCCTGTCAATGAAATTAATGGAGTCAGTTGACTGTATCAGTCTTTGAGATACGACTTCTGTTGTTGTGCTAACGGCTGGAGTAGTATCGCAACAAATGCTGATAACTTCTCTGTTAGACCTGAAACTCCCACGGTCTCCCAAGTCGGTTTGTGGATTTTCGTAAGGGTATAAAATACTAGAATTCGAGGCGGGTTTGGTGTTTGACATAGCCATTTTTCAGTCATTTAATTTCGTTAATGTGGTGTTCATTGTGAAGTACTGTAATCAATTGTTGTACTTTACGGGATGTATCTTCAGCCATAGGTACTGCAAGAGGCCTCAGTAGTTTTTCATGTCCGTGCATGTTGTCTAATTGAATTTGCCCCTCGTTTTTGTCCTAAGAAGGTCTGGGATGAAGCCCAAATAAAGTTTGCAAGTGAGGAAAATGATGAGAAATCATCCAGTTTTGGCATGGATGTAATCTGGGGATATCAGTCATCATTGAAGCTAGGGAATGGTACCCATAAATTTGGTAAGATAAATGACGTGTCCAAAACAGTTCTTATACTACCACATTCAAATGCCGGTGAAGAGAGAGTTGTGTCTCTTATAAGGAAAAACAAAACAGCTATCGGCAGCATCTCTCCAGGTGGACGGTACGTTGGCCTTTTTTGCTTACTATCAAAATGGCCTACAAAGAGTCATCTTTTGAACCACCTGCAGATTTTTTGGCTACTGTAAAGAAAGCTACTTGGAACAACAACAAAGAGCATCATCAACGCTGTTTTTAAGCGTTATGGCATGTTAATTTGACTTCTGGATAAGTCAGAATGTCAAGAAAGATCGAGTTGATATTAGTCCAATTTAAAGAAAAATCTGGGATCTAAATAGTTACTTTCGAAGGGTCACATTTCTTCTCAGAATAAAGGAAAACACGTCTTGGCTACTTTAATTTTTCAAAATTTTCTGGGGGAGCATGCCCCCAGACCCCCCTACAAAGATGACGCCGTCAATAATCTCACTCTTTGCCAACAAAGCAACTTAAGAGCTCTGTGCAGATTATTTTCAATTTGGGGCCTTGTAATGTGTACTTCAGCTGCGAGTTGGATTTAACCCTTTCTAGATAGCTCTCTAAAGCAACTTATTGCTACCAGTTTGATTTAACAAGGAAAGGATGTGGCTCATTATCTTTCCGTAAAATATGTACCGAAGACGCATTCGCGCTATACACTGTACTGTTCTGTAGCTCTATGCACGCACTATGTACTGTACTGTAGGCGCATTCACCTTGCAAAATCATCAAAGTCCAGGAACAGGTCTGACTCCTTTTATCAGTGGGAAGGGGTCACCTCAATGCTTTACATTTGGTGTTAAAGGTATTGTACCGTATTGTAAAAGTCACTCAAAAACTCTTAGATAAAAATTAATACATTTGTTCAGTTTCTTTCACAGATCCTTAACTTTTTATAAATTGATTTATAATGAAGGCCTACTTTAAACCCCATCCACGCACCAAAAAAAAAATCATGCAGAACGTTGGAGGGAGAAAAAAATATCTTGCAAGCACATACCCCGAGAAAAAAAATTCACGGGGAATTAAGGGGTTGAAAAAAAAATTCATGCCTATACCAAATCACCCAACCCCCCCTCAGAAGTTAAATGGTTGGCCCCTAACCTCACACGCCGTCTTTAGGTCGCTTTGTTGGTAGACACGAAACTCAGTTTCAAGAGGAGTTAGTCACACATATTTGACTGAAGCCGAGTTCAGCCATCTATTACACGTTGCATAGCTCTAAAGAAGTTACAACTTCAATTTCTTGACGAGATGGGTCTATAGATCACACTCCGCGATGCGAAACCCTACATCCTGCAACAGAGTTTTTAAGATAATATTAGCCTGGCCCGGCACTACAAACAAAGAAACTCGTCAAGTTGCAGATAATATTTCGGATCCTTTATTGTCAGAAATTTAAGCATTAAAGGCTGAAAAGCCTATCAAGTCCGTAAACGAGCCAAATTCAACAATCTAATATGCCAAGAGCGGCATTAGAAGTCGCTTTACAGACGATCAAAGGTCAAATATTACAAGCAGGCGTAGAGCCGTAGGAGTCCATCATACAAATAGCAGACATGACCTTTATACAGTAACAGTCCTTAAAATGAGACGCCTTAATTTTCACGGCTCTATTCAGTCTCCATTTAAAAATCCTCCAGACTTAACCCACTACAAAAATACAAGAAACTAAATTGGTCGAAAGACCGAGTGATCTAAGGCGCGGCTTACAAAGACGTGAAGTAGGAGTCGTGCAGGCCTTCCCACACCTTTGTATAAAACTTCCATGCGATGTCCATGTGCAACTGTAATTTTTCCCTGCAGAATTAATTGGCGCTTGCTTCCGAAGCGAAGAGCGGATGGGTGTAATATTTATGCACTCTTAGAGCTTGGTTATTTGTCCTTGGCTATGAGTACCCACCCGTTTTTATTGTTTCATTACTGCTGTCACGCTTGAATAAGACAAGTGCTTTAACTAAAGCCCAGTTGGAAGTGCTCATGATATTGTATATTTCGGTGTTTTGTTATTGTTATTTACAAAAGAAACTTGCCATCCACAGTAACAATATATATGCCCACGATATTGCCAACTCCGGCAAGAAATATTTGTTAATTAGCTACAACTTATTCACATGCTCTCCACGAAAAAAAAACAAAACAGCAAAAACAAAAAACAAACAAACAAACAAACAAAAAATTCAACGCTTTTGAGCTGTGACTTTTCCAATGATATTGTATATTTCGGTGTTTTGTTATTGTTATTTACAAAAAAAGCTTGCTATCCACAGTAACAATATATATGCCCATGCACGATATTGCCAACTCAGGCAGAAATATTTGTTAACAAAAACTTATTCACATGCTCTCCACGAAAAAAACAAAACAAAAACAAGAAAAAAAAAACAAACAAACAAAAAATTCAACGCTATTGAACTGCGACTTTTCTAATGAGATTGTATATTTCGGTGTTCTGTTATTGTTATTTACAAAAGAAACGTGCTATCCACAGTTACAATATAATTGCCCACGATGTTAATATTAATAATATGCATTTATAGCGCGCAAAATTCTAGAAAGGTTTTTTTTTCGCCAACTCAGGCAGAAATATTTGTTGACAAAAACTTATTCACATGCCCTACACGCAAAAAAAACAAAAAACAAAACAAAAACAAAACAAAAACAAAACAAAACAAAAACAAAATAAACAAACAAACAAAAAATTCAAAGCTATTGAACTGTGACTCTCTATGGTCGGTACACGCGAAGGGACAGGTCCTGGCGACTGTTCCCCAGTGTGATAAGTCCTACTGAGAAGTCGAATGCCTCCTTTCTGACGCCTTTCTCCTGAGGTTCCTCTTTACAGTTCACTTGGTCTGGAAAAGAAAAAAACTAATTCAAGACGACGTACCAGTGTAATTTACAGACCTCCAACTGAGATAATCATCCTTGTCCCTTTATTGTCCTTAAAAAAACGTTACACTGTAGCCTTTGTCTTCAAAAAAAGAGGGTTCCGGGTAACAAATTTTGGTCCCTGCGACTTGTCTCTATACTTTGCTTGAATTGAAGGAACCATTCCCGAGGATCCCTTGCCCACCCCCTCTCCCACTCCAAACATTAAAAAATAAACCAGTGAACGACCAAATCAGACTATCTCGGTCCCTTTGTGTGTACGAAACGCCATAACACAATCTTATAACAAGGTTCTGCGACCAGCCATCCTCTCGCGTTAACACTGCAGGAGGCTTGTAGACAACGTTTTGAGGCTTGGCTTGTTATATTATCGTCGCTTTTTCATTAAAAAAAAAAACGGTTCAACGACATTGAACTGTAACCTTTTAAATCCCACTCAGATGGTTTTTTTTCCGTCAACGTACTCGGACCGGGCAGAGGGAGGAACTCAACGACATTGAACTGTAACTTTTTAAACCCTATTCAGACGGTTTGTTTTTCAGTCTACTGGGACCGGACAGAGAGGGGAACTCCTCAACTCCAAGAATTTCAACACTCTATAAAGAAACTAAGTTGGCAGAGAGTGCGTCCAAAACAAGGCTGACTACGTCACATGCCGTAAAAATTACATAGACGGATAAGCGTTCTCAAACGGCGGCAATCTGGGATCCGCCATCTAAGATTTCTCTTCTTTAGAATCTCCTTAAAGCACTAAAAATTGACCATAAAATAATCAGTCAATAAAAAGAACATAAAATGACCTAAAATGGAAACGTTTCATCAGGAAAGTTCATTAAAAGAGGAAAGTGCAAATTCCGTAAAATAAAAAAAAAATAAAAAACCAAGAGTAAAAATATAGTCGGTGGAATGGAAAAGTCAATTTTGATGAGCAACGGCATGTTCTACGTACCTAGGTATATATCTTATCATATATAATGTTTTCACACACATAATTAGAAGTCTTTACGTTTGGTAGCTTACGCTTGCACTCCCAAAGACCGTTGGTATAGATTCCGTCCCTCCCTCGGTTTGAATATGGTTTAGGGCGGCACGCACGAAGGGAGAAGTTCTGGTGTCCTTTCATTGTGACGAGTGCTAGGGACAAGTCCCTTTGTGAGAACTACAGTCGAACCTCTCCTTCCAGAAATAGCAGTAATTTTCTTTGAAATTGAACGCTGTTACTGGATTACTGAGTGGCGGTGCGGTGGTGTAGTGGTTAGTGCGTTGGAATCCAGATCTGAAGGTCGGTGGTTCGATGCCCAGTCCCTGCCATCGTGTTGTTTCCGTAGACAAGAAGCTTTACCCCACATTGTCTCTCTCCATCTAGGTGTATAAATGGGTACCGGCGACATACTGCTGGGGGTAACCCTGCGATGGACTAGCATCCCGTCCAGGGGGGGGAGTAGCAATACTCTCAGTTGATTCATGCTACAGAAACCGGGATAAGCTCCCGCCGTGTGGGTCTCCTTGGCTCGTGTGCGACTTTACCTTAGTGAGTGAAAGAATTAAATAACGAGTATTTTAACTTTGTTTTTCGAAGTCATATTCTTTTACTTTTGCAGCTAGAAAACCGGCAAAGGAACAGACGATCGATTGCGGAAGACCTAGGTTTATTAAAAGACAGCTACCGACGTCTGTTTAGAAGCTGCCAAATAGAAGGTCTGGATCTAAGCTGAAGCTGCCAAATGAAAAAAATATTAAGATACAGAATCTTGCGCAGCAGTTGTTTGGGTTGATCAAAAAATATTAGAATATTTGACAAGCTCAAATAGCATCTGTTCAGGACTGATATGAACAAAAACGACCTTAACTTTTTATTGACTCCGATTCTGTCCCGGGTTGTTATTGAAAGAGGGCATTCAAATTTAAAATACAACATGCATCGGAGGCAGTCTGGGTCCGTGATCGCTAACTCTTCAGAGAACATTAGTAGAAGTGAGGCCAAGGGCAGAGATAGGGCCACCTTCGTTTTCCTAAACGTTTTGATTTACCACTCTTTTTAATAGTTTATTGCGATTGTATAAGGGCTGATTGCTGAATTACCTGCTAAGAAGAGTCTGAATTGCAGGCTATTCGTGGTACGCGAGGCCCGAAGGGTGAAGGGGATAAATTTTTCTGCCATGAAGAAATTAATACTTTTTAAGAAGTGTATGCATACGGAGAGAGTGCCTGTCCAGGATTGACGATCATGGGCACGGCCGAGTACCGTGTGATCGTGGGATGCCATATATTTGATTCTTGCCAGCTTGTCGAATTGAGAGTTAACGCTATTGTTTCGTATTTGTTAATCATTGTCACAAATTCTGATGAATTACTAGAATGTTTTAAAATTCGGAAAGTCTACAAAATGTGTCTGCAGTGCTAGCAGTTTCAAATTTCAAGTCGCACATCACAACTGCTCCGTTTGGCAACTAGGTTAAACTCATAGCGCGATAGGCACGCGTGCAGTCCCCGTATTATAATGAAAAGGTAAACTGCAGTTACCGTTTCAGTGAACAAAGTGTCACTGGAAACAGGTGATCAGACGGTAATGATGATGATGATGATGACGACGATGATGATGATGATGATGATGATGATGATGATGAGTGAAAATGACGATGATGATGATGATCGTTTCCCAAATTTAAGTTCCCTTTTTTAAAGCCTTAAAATAATACCAACTACCGCGAAAATCTCTCCATAACTGTGTTTCCCTGTAGTTTTATGTAGGGCTATGCCCGAAAATACGTTTTCCTATTTTTTTTGCCCAAAAATACAACTCAGACATGATGTTTTTGCTTAAAAGCGTTGCTCTTAAGAGGAACTGCTATGAAAAGGCACACTTGTTCCTATAACAGTATTAAGAGATATTGGCCGTACATTTATATCAGCAGAACTTGGGCTAATCCAGAGCGATCTTGTTCCATGATACACAAGTGTTTGCCATCATCTCTGGACAGAGATGATGACACACATTACGTTAAGAGTGCTTTTGGTTTCCGTTGAGTTTGCTCGCTAAAATTAAGAGCATTAATTTCATAGATGTCCTCGAAACTCTGAGAATGAAGAAAGAGGTCCAAAACAGTCCTCTCTCGATTAAAAGTTCACTTCTTGAAAGGAAACTCAGAACACCGCCAAATCCGTCAAATCCGCCGCAGTTTGGAAAACGAAATCACCCTGTCAACTTCCACTTCAAACTGGAAGTTCAAAGGCCAGCAAGAAATCTGTGGTTAGGGCGGATTTCACGGATTTTACGGAAACTTTAAACTGCAAACATCTTTGAAGAGAATATATGAATACATTACATACATAAGACACTTGCCGTTAAAAAAGGAAGTATTAAATCATGTATGTTCTAAATATCCGTGAAATTCGAAAAATCCGCCGCATTTTAGAAAAAGAAATCGCCCTTTCAACTTCCACTTCAAACTGGAAGTACAAAGGGCAGCAAGAAAATTGTGGTTAGGGCGGATTTCACGGATTTTACGGAAACTTTAAACTGTAAACATCTTTAAAGAGAATATATAAAATATTACATACACAAGATACTTGCAGTTAAAAAAGGAAGTATTAAATCATGTATGTTCTAAATATCCGTGAAATCCGTAAAATCCGCCGCATTTTAGAAAAAAAAAATCACCTGTCAACTTCCACTTCAAACTGGAAGTACAAAGGGCAGCAAGAAAATTGTGGTTAGGGTGGATTTCACGGATTTTGCGTAAATGTTTTATACAAATATGACTTAACCCTTTCACTCCCATTACCAGTTCTCATTCTCCTAACCGATAACCATACATTTCTTTGTTGGCCGTTCCTGAGAATTTGGTATTAAATCAAGACCGTATTCCCTAATTGATTGTTTTCTTAATTCTCATTATTTGTCTCCTTGACAGTGTATTAAAATGATGGGGAGAATACTGCTCTTTTACAGTGTAGATGTCTGATATTATTCATCGGAAGACAGTTAAGAGGCTGTCCACGAAAGAACCATGCAAAAGGTGCTACAGCCTACATCACAGATTTAGTTCATGCTTTGCATACAGGCATAACTTGGTGAAGTATTGTTACATGTGGTATTGGTTTGGCTCAAACTCGTAATCTTTCTGTTTTCCGGGGGGGGGGTCCCCTCAGAGGGCCATTTTCGCCCTCAAACAGGCATGAATTTAGCGAATATTTGAATGCCACAACTTCTTCCAGTTTATAAAGCAAATCAATTAAAACCAACTGAATATAATCCACTAGGTATAGACTCTTTAACAATATCATTAACGTAACTACAGCTGTCCTTCATAGCTTTTTTCTCAATATTTTCGGAAGGGAACTTTGTCAATAAAGGAATGTATGCAAATTTGACGTATTTTCCAAGCTCGACCAAAAAATCCTCGCAAAGCTTCACATGAATTGTAGCAAATACTGACGTAAAGAGGGCCCTTATCGTTTCGCCTGGTAATTAAAATGTCTGGGTTTTTCAACATTTTTGGAAAAGTGAGCTCGTAAAGTTGATGATCTCTCGTGAAACTGTAAAGTAAACAATGGTGGTTTCCTGACAATAGTTTGGATATATTCAAACATATTTGAAGAATCCTGCAGCCATTTCTACTGTAAGTTCAATTTCTAACCTTTTCATGTCTTCCACAAAGAATTTTACGTCGATTTCATCGGGTTCTATATGACAGGAAGCCGTCCAGGAAGTATACACCAACGCCGAATACGAGAGCTAGCCTGGGGATCTGCTTCTAGCCTGACACATCCTGTTGTTTATCCAACTGCACTGGTACTACAGACAAGGTGTCTTTTACCGCTTTAGATATTACGGATAAATCGCTTGTTTTTTACCATTTCCTTGATCTGAAGACGATCGCTTTTATTCTGGACTCGAAATCGCCATATTGATTTCTGAGCCTTCGCTATAGAAAGTGGTCTGCGGTTGTCAGAAGCTGCGTGTAATCTATCATGCCAGAAGCCACAATTCGTCCTGTTTTCAAATAGAAAAATAATAAAGAAAAATGCACAGACAGAAATTTTTCTTTCCTCTTTTTACCTGAGACATCAGACCGTGTATACGGTGCAACTGCTCTAATTCTGCTTGCGATAATTAGCGTGATTGGTTTATCTTCTATCGGTAGTTGTGTAATGGTATGGAATATCATGCTTTCAATAAAAGGGGTTTATATTCCAACTTCAGTACAAAAATAAATGTTGGCATGGAACTATTTCATGTAACGTGATTTCGAAATAGCACACACGCGACTGAAACCTTACCTTTCGTTTCAGTCATTAGCTTTTTCTTCTGTTTCCGTGTTTAAAGAGGAGCTATAATGGAAAACTGTTTTCGTGAATATGTAATAATAATAATAATAATAATAATAAATAAACATATTTATGCAGGATGACCATTTCAGTTATAAAAACTGCTATCAACATGGGTCCTGCGACGCAGGACCCATGGCACGCTTCGAGCCAAATGATTCATAGGTCTGAAAAAATCAGCAACAAATTTATTTTTACATTTTCTGGACCGTGCCAGCTTATAAATCTACATTTTTGAGAACTTGATCGCGCACAGACTCCCACTGCCCTCTCTCATCAAGAGCGCTGACCGTGTCTTCTTCTTGTCCACCTTCTTTGGTGTTCCACCTCAGCCTTCCACTCCGAGCAATGACTGCGAGGCGCGAAAAGTATGATGCCACTTGCTGTGCACTGAGCCAATCATTGGAAGAAAACGATTTACTTCCGTCAGCCGCACGAACCGAATTCAAGTTTAAGGCAACGACGGCGGGGTTGCACTTGTTTCCCGTCTGTTCTCCGTCAAGGAACAACTTAATGAGATACCCTTTAACCTTCTCTGAAAATCGAGTAGCTCTCCTGCTCTTCTTTAGGCCCCAGCCGAGTTCAACAGAGGGGTAATCTGTCGCACTCAAATCCCGAGGGTATTCCTCAGAAGACACTTAAGATGGACGAATACTTGTGCAAGCATAAGCCCATTTTCTTTCTGCGGGCGGAAGCAGTGCCTACCAACGTCTATGCGTTTCTGCATTGCTGTACTTGTTTTAAACAGCTTTATACAGCCCGCTTGAGGGCAACTGAATTCACAAGTTTCGTTGGTGTCGTCATCATTGCTATTTTTGGCTTTGTTGCTTTTAGCTGTTTGCAAGCACCCAACTGACATCCTTGGAGAAGTGAATGGCTCAATAAACACCAAGCCTGACGTGTCTCCTTGACTACCTCCCTTCTTTGCCAGCTTCTGGTAATGAAAAATTTACCCTGGCCGATGTTATAGGCCTTCCACATCCTGATTCCTCCTTCAGAAAACTGAAAGTTTGAAAACATCTGGACGCCTGTCCAGTTGCGGCTGTGAATCTGTTGTGATGACGTGTTTACTTTCACAACTGACGCACGGCAACCCCTTACACCAGAGTACGAGTCTAGTGCCCTCTTCATATGAGACACATTCTCGACGTCGTGATCCGCGTTGACATACTGGCGTATGTGGCTCTTCCTAGGGGATATATGTGCCGGTCACATATGTCCTTGCCGCTGTTTGACTCACTGAAGTCATATCGACGTGTGACGATACCTGTCCTTTGGCTAATTCCATGTATACTTAGCAGCAGAAGAGCGCAGTGATAACAGCCGGCGTTATCCGATCTGGCAAACGCTTCCACAATCTCAGGCGATTTCCTCTTTACCTCTGTCAGCGTATTCTCGTAGAGAGACGCCACAGAAAACCAGTTCTGGTTGCATTGGTCTAGCAGATGGAAATATGTTCTCACCTAATTAAAGAAAGTAAGAAATGATCACAGAAAAATTAAAGCAAGTTTGCATAGAAATGACAACAAGAGATATCTCTTTCACGCGACTGGATTCTTTATACTAGGGTCCAAAGGAAACAATTTTACAAGACGTTTTCATAGCCAGTGGGATGGCTTGGCAATGAGGCAACTGATTCCTTAGTTGTCACACAAACTATATTTGTTATATAGTAAACAAATACACATACGTGTTTACGTTCCTTGCCGGAAGTACCTATGCTTCTTCACTCTTATCTGTCTTGCTTTTGTTACGTCAACTTCTATCTACACCTGAACTTCCTCACACGTATCACTGACTTCAACTTCTGGTTATCATGAGATATTTGCATTATTCTACACTGTTGGAATTAACAACAACTCTTTAATACTTTGCAACTCTATATGTCTGTCAAGGTATTTTTGTCGGAGTCAGAGTCTCTCTCTTTTTTTAAATTCCCTTGTCACTCTTTACTCCCAGTAAGATATGATCTGGTAGGTAAAGGGTTGGTGAAGTCTTGTGTCCAGCGCTCAACTCCGGTTGTAGCATAAAGTGTTTGGGAGCATCATTACTCTCCCATAGATGGGATGCTAGTCCATCGCAGGGTTACCCCCCCCCCCCCCCATTCCTTTTTCTTCATTTGCAAGTACATTGACCTGGGCTACGTAATGCTACACAACTCATGAAATCTCTGCGCGTATTATCTGTAATACCACAGAGTAAAGTGTTAGTGCGTTTTCTCATTCGTATCTTGTAAAATAATGCAGAAGTGGAAAAATGTTTTTTTAAAACCCACCGATTAATTTTCGCGTGCGCTCATTACACGAAACACACCACGTGGTACAAAATCGGACGACAGGATTTGATATCCGTCATCCTATTTTGTTGACGAAAAAGAAAGTCACTTTTTCCAGATTTTACTTTAGAACTTTTCACAGTGCAATAAAATGAGCCAAACTAGCCAACTTGGATTTGTTTAGCCGTAAATGTGCTGCGATCCTCACTGACTGTCTTCTCCTTACTATAAAGGGTTAGCACGAGCATTTCAAAAGAATTATCCGAGGGTTATAAAATAAATAATCCCCTTTCTGGTTTGCTGGTATATCGGGGGATAATGCCCGTGGCCGAAATATTGCCCTCATAATTTCACAGTTGCCCTCGTCTCTCAGCCTTTCGCCTCGGACGTTATCCTCCGATTTACCAACCACCGGAAGGGATTAATTTACTAAATATACGCCATGCTCGCACCCAGGTATTCTCACTGTCTGGAAGAGAAAGAAGATCTGGGTAGGTTTTTATACCTCAAATTCTTCACGTAGTTTAGTAATCACAGCTGTTACGTGCCAGGAGCGACCTTTTTTCCCAAACCATTCACCTTGGGTTTCTCTGAACTTCATAGGCAGAAACTTCATCGCCCAGTCCATGACGATGAGGTTTTTTTGTGGTGTCATGCAGTCCAGAATGTCATCCTTCGCAACGTCTTGATGAACTGCTCTTAGAATGTGCGCTTTCCATGCATGCTTCGATCTTATCAATGGCATTGTTTACATCGTGTTATAGCTCCTCTTTTTCTTCTTGGCATCTTAATAAAAGAACACAGCTGTACAATTCAAAAGGATCTATTGACGTAAAGCAATACCTAACAACTTAACCAATGGCTTTTTTCTGATCCAAATAGAAATATACTAATCTATACGGACCATGCACAAATTTCAGATTTTAAACTTACCTAAATGTAACATCTGCACAAGACAGAGCCGTTTCTATCTCAGCTAAAACATTTGTGAGGTCGTTGCAGCTTGCGCAACATAGCGTATGTTCATGGGGACAGGTTCCCTTTAGATCACAGTCTATGTCGGACAAGGCAAATACGCGACAATGGTCTGCGCATAGACTTTCAGTGGATACATGGACCTTGAAGTCTGCTTTTAAGTAATACCTTCCAGCCTTCAAGCGACGTTTGATGTCTCGTGTCCATGAAGGTGACTTTCCTGCAAAAAGAAACGCATTGGCTAGTATCTAAATCAACTTCTTTAAATCACCATTATGTTCTTTATCGACATCCATGTTTCCATGTACGTACCGAGGTTCCCCAACTTGTTCACCCCATCTTCAAGTGTATCAAAGGCTTGGGAGCCTTCAGTTGCAATATTGTCTAACCCTGCTAGGGATTTCTTTTGAGATGCCGCACAAACCTACAGGATTATAAAATATCAGGCTTTAGCTAACTAGCTTGTGTAGAGAATCGCCCTTCTCGTTTCTTATAGCTCTTCCCTCCCTTACCCTCTCCTCTTTGTTGAGAGCACACTATCTAATTCATTAAATCGTCTTTGTGCTTTTTTGCTATCTCTCTGTCTCTCTCTGTCTCTCTCTACTCTTGCAGCCTACCTGTAAAATGCTAAACAGAGTTGATCGCCCAGGTGGTTCAAAGGCTGTTTCCTGGCAATAACGATGGAATAAATCAATCAGCCTTGAGACAATCACTGTCCTCACAACATTTGGAATTTCTATCAGGTCACCGTTTGACAGCTTGAGCGTTTTTGTCCCATATGCCACTTCTTGTAAGAAATTCGGTCTATTAATGAAGTCGAGGAAGTGATCGACCTTGTTGGGGGGCTAGCCGTGTGCGTGAAAGTGTCTCTGTTTGTGGTATCGGTTTTCCTAAACCCGTCTTGGCAGCATGCCTTCTTGCCTCATCTATGGCCCAAATACTCAACCCAGGGATTATCTGTTGGAGGCGTGCTTTTGTGTAGTCATTAACAAAAACGGACAGGATTTGTCGCTTTGTAAACCAACTGTTGGCTTCTTCGTATAAAGTTACCAATCTTGAAAGTTCGCTTGACTCTACGTTCTCTTTCCTTTGATTTTGGACTTTGGCATCTTCTTCTGATATGAGCTCTGCAAGTAATGTTGTATCTTGTCCTGGTGCGAGGCAATCAAGAGCAAGCTGGACAACCTCCTGCCCCTTTTGCTTGTAGTACCTTTGTGTGCTTGGTGCAGCGTCTTTCCACGGAATGCTCAACTGCCGTACCACGGGGTCCACCTTTCCACGTGAATTAGGTACTGCTCTGATGAAGTCATTTAGTATTTTCAGTGCAGACTTGGAACAGGGAGTCGCAAACCATTCTTGCGATATTTCTACCTCAGCCAAGGAGTTATTCACGTCATCGATGCTCACATCATGGTTTTGACAATCAACCTTCCAAAAACGAATTCAATCGATTAGCAAATATCGTGAGTTTAATAAACATTAATAGAAGCGACTTGGCCGTTCGCATGTACTCTGATAATGCACAGGTGACGTCAAAATGTGGTAGGAACAAAGAACTACGCCACAAGCCACAGGCAAGTAGCGTGACTGATGTTCATACAACGTTTTGGCGTCCTCTGTACGTAATCAGAGTACACACGCAATTAAGGCCAAATGGAATCTATTTGTTTTACACACTTTTTTTATGTCGATTATCCTACACAAAATTAGAAATGTTTTTTAAAAACCTTAGTAGTGATGATTTGTGCGCGTAGAACCTTAAGGCTCATTACGTCATTCCTGCGTCTGTACTTTAAGTCACAGACTCCGCTAGACCAATGAAAAATGCGCGTTTGACTCCATTGTTTAAACGCATAAAACAACGATAAAGTAAAAAAAAAATTGTTCAATATTAGTTCCTCAGTCCAGAGAAGTATCCAGTTTACCGGGAGAAAAGTGCAATTTTCATGTTTAGTTTAAAAATGCAGACTTCCCAGATAATGGCATAATTCCATGATGAACCATACGCACGTAGGTAAGAAGCTAATAGGATTCTCCAAAATTGCAAAATTCTTATATAAGAAAACAATAATACATGTATGTTTACGTAAATAATGTTATAACTAGTATTTTATATTGTTCTAACTATTTACGCTTGCGTAACCGTTAGCAAACAAATCTTAGTTCACCGCCTTTAGAATGGTAAATTTCTGAAAGGATGACTCTAGAGTCTGGTGATGGTACCTAAGAATATAACATAAATGTGATTTTAATACCACACACTGAAAGAACAGAGGGTAAGAAGTTGTTATCAATTTAAGTTCCCAACCTTTCGGAACTGCCGAAAAAATAGCTGGGTAGTGGGCATAGGGTGGGTGAAGAGGGGCAGCGGAGGCAAAAAAGACTCAACCGCCTGGTCTACAATAGATTCTAAGTGCTTCGAAGAGCCTGGGGATAGGGCAGGATACGAAGAAACAAGAGCAAAATATTTCTAAAGAATTAACAAAACAAATGGGAAAAGGAAACCACGACGGAAGAAGAAAGAAACAGCAAAAGAAAAAAGAAAGAGAGGGAGAGAAAGAAACAAAAAGAAAGAAAGTAAGATGGAAAGAAATAAAGACAGAAAGTAAGAAAATATTCAAATGAAAATTTTATCTATTTTATTTACCTCCGTGTTTTTTGCTTCTTCGCTTGTTGTTTGTAAAGGAGGTCTGAGCTTATTGTTAGCAGATGGATAAAAGAAAGTCGGAAAATAAAATCAGACAGAATATAAAGGACGAAAAGAAGTAAAAACGATATTCCACTTATTTGACTGACCTTTGTCTCGTCTGTAACATCGCTTATTGCAGCTTCCTACACCTTCCACATAATCCTTCAGAATTTCAGTCAAACAATTACAACTTTCAACAAATCATAAGCATCTGTGAATTTCATACTATAACAACGATATTAGTGCAAAATATTTACCTTACCCAGTAGGAATAAACAGACCCCGTTGATCTAGCATGGCTTTTGAGAAAGCAGCGGAAATCCCTCTGTCAGGTCTTGCTTTGCTCGCACCATGAAGCGGGTGACTACATTTTGTCGGAGGCCGACTTGAATTCCAAAGTGTACCAAGAATATCCCTGTGTTGCGGACAAATAGTTAGCGTTTCACCCTGTTCTTCAAACAATCCTACTCTCAAAAGCATCAGGTGCCATTCGCCGTCGATATCCGCTTGGCTTGTTTTCACTCGCCGAAGATGGTATGATATGTCTCTGTTGCAACTTCGCAGTGGCACATACTCTTTGTTGAGACGGTAGTGACTGGAATTCCCACACGATGCTGAGGAATATTTTTCGAACGAGCAAAAGGGGCCCTCAGCCATGCAATTATGTAAACGTTTTGGCAACCCAGATCTATTTTCACAGCTGTACTGAACTTTGGGTCACCTTTCACGCCAAAACAGCATACGTTTCTCTTGAAAGGTCGCAGACCACCCCTCCGTTATTTACGTGGGCTCAATAAAAGTGACAGCGTTGTAAACAAATGATGTCGCCGACCACTTGCGATTTCAGTCGGAAGAATAGGGTACAGCATGGAAACTTTTCGTTTTAAAAGCGGGTAGAGGAAAAAGAACGAAATTGTTTTGGTAAAAAGAGGGCAATATTGTGCCGTGAGGAGAGATCCTTCGATGACATATGAGTTACATTCGTCGTAACGAACACTCCGTGTCGACAGTGCTAAGAGTCTGCTAAATGGCCTAGGCACCTTGCATTATTGAAAGCAGACGCACAAAAATTTGCCTCCAAAGTATTTCATAAGCTGCAAGGTATGTTTTAAAATATACGCTTCTTGCTAGGTACTTGTTAGGGTTGTCATATGGTGAATTTGAATTCGCTTCGTCGTGCCACAATACTGCAGAATCCGTGATCGATCTTCAACTTTAACGAACTTAGTGAGGTCACTGTGAAGAAATGTTTACGAAACCCAGACATCTGGAAGCCCTAAGCAAAACTTTAATGTACCCTTTCGATCTCACAATGCTTGAATTTGTGTAAATGTTTGCGAGGATTGTTTGAGCAGTTTTTAAAAACGCATCATTTTCGCCCTGTTTAAAAATGCAACAAAATGACCCTCCGGCAATGTAACGTAAATTTTAACTTGGAAACGTTATAGCTCCTTTATTTATATTTTTACAAAGTACAAGCCTAAAGTTTCCATGCTGGTCAGTTGTCTTTAAATCTGTGGAAAAATACGAGAGAACAGCTCATCCAAACGTTATGAAAATTCATGCCCGGTGAAGAGGGAAAAATGACTCCGTGGCGGACCCCCCAGGAAAACCAAGGGAAAGGAGCTTGAACCTAAATAATACCATTTTTACAGTTACTGCCCCAAGTTATGCCTACATGCAAAATTTGAGCCAAATCCTTGATGTAGCTTGTAGCACCTACTGCATGGTTTTGCATGGTTTTCTCATGGACAGCCTCTTAAAGTAAAAAAAGAAAGAGCAAGTGAGAAGTATAAATAACATTTATCTAACACTTCCATGTACAAATTCTGCTGGTGAACTAGCACGTTGTCAGAGAGTGGAACTTCTTGCTGTCCGAAAAAAAAAACTGTAGATAGGATCGATTTCATGGTATTTGCGGACAAAGAACCTCCACCCAGCGATTTAGATTCATGAACAAATTTTCATTGTCAACTTTTTATGAAATATGACAACATGATTAACAAATGACCCTGACGGTACCAGATGATTATTACCCCTTTTTGTCATGAAAAAGTGCAAATAACAAATTTCGAACCAAGTAATCGAGACATTTGTTTCTTGAGTTTGCGATGCTTAGTAAAGTCCGTAACAAATGTGAAATAAACATAGAATTGAGCTTGGGCTGCTTCAATAGTCTTCGACAGCTAATGGCTACCTATTATCACGGAAAATAATGGAACCAGTGTTTCATGGAGTCTAACGAACAACATCGACACCTGTTGCTTCCATCGTTTGTTTTGCGTTAGGTGATGTACATCAAAGCTATGAAAAGCAAGCTCGAACTTGACCTTGGATACTTCAAACGTTTTTCGCCAGTAATTAGGCTTCTTTGTTGCGGCAAGATAACAAAACCGGGAAATAATTGCACTAAACTTGATAAGGAGATGTCATTTTTCATCAAAGTCCTTTCAAACTTTGCCAGGAAATCTCTGGGGGTAACAGCAAGACTGTAGCGTGTTAAAGCAGGTTACAACTTTGGACCTCAAATTAAACACTTCTATCAGTTTCCTTTGATTTTCAAATTTATTCCTATTGATTATCACAAGTAGATTTACATATAAAATTTGTGCCTGTTCTGAGAAGAAATCATTCCCAACATGAACAAGACGAGGTATCCTTGTCGGCAATTGAACAGTAACGCCATAAAGAGTGCAGCTTTATGCTTTGTGAGCCCTATCATCGTTGGAAAGTGTAGTATTGTCAAAGCGTAATGTGTATGTGAAATCGACGAAGGAGGCCTACAGAAAGCTTGGTATAACGTCTGTAAAACCAGAGACATTTGTGATAAGGCAATTTGTGGTAAGAATTTGCTTCTCAATTTCCTGTCTTGCCTTTCAGTTCTTGAAGAAGCTCTTGTTGCTTAAGAATGATCGTTTTTTTTCCACAGGAGTAAGAAACGTAGCATTTTTCTTTGGAGCTATAAGTGCCCAAAGCCCTCAAAAAAGACGAGGAAAAAAGGGAGCAACCACAGAGGAATACAAAAGTGATGAAAGCAATGAGGAAGCAATGATATCCAGTCAAGTAGCAAGCGCAGCAAGTCAAAATTGGATTTCTAACCATCCAACAATCATCAATGAGAAATTATGCCCATGCATCAATTACTGGATAGCTTTAACTACGCCAAATGGTGCAACGGCAAACCCCGTCGTAATTCACCGTGCGCTCTTGGAATGCGGCGTGGAGAGTGTGGCACAACAGGTATGTGAATGTTCATTTTAACATCGTTTTTCCAAAGTATTGTGTATTCGGATAAATAGCATATTTGAAACGTAGGCCTTGTTTTCTGTCCGTTTTAATAGCTTATTGCTGAATACCATTCGAACACCACCTTAACAACAACCACGGTGAGAAAATCATGCGAAAACGGAACTCCATGATATCGAAATGAGTTGTGTTAAAGTTGGACCATTCAGAGTCACTATTCAATATTTCGAGACATTTCCAAACAGAAAACACAACACACTTAATCTTCTAACAGTGCCACAAAACCAAATTAATGGATTTGCTGCTATTCTATTCTCAGGTATGAAAGAACTGTTTAAGGTTTTAAAGGATCACAAAACCCCATGATTAAGGAATTAGTAAACTCTTCGTATGAACCCTGCTTCCGAACTAAAATGGATAGTCTGCTGGGTGAAGGAGAGTTGATGGACTCGCAAGATTGTGGAACAGAGAAGGTGGCCAGAGTGTGGCTCACAAATTTGACTTTCGGCTCCATGTTGAAGTTGTCCGCCACTAAGCTTCAAGAAGCGAAGTTAGACATCGATATGTTTGGTTTTGAAGAGGACAACGCACAAAGTGCAGACGAAGAAGCAAGACTGTCGGATAAATTGACTGTGCTCCTCAACGACGTAGGATTGGCAATGAAGAAAATGGAGTATGCTCTCTTTCGCGGAAAAATCTACAAGAAAGTTCCCATGGCCATGTGCACTTACGCTTACAAGTGCGAAGTCCGAGTTTTCATAAATAGTCTTGCAGCGAACTAGTTCTTTAAGGCAAGACTACTAAAGGAACATGAGAAAGATAATTGACATACTCTCTGACCCACACTGCGAGGTGGTACGTCCAATCTCCATCGACTACAATCTCATCGAGGTTAATGGCGGACACTGCTGGTCCATAAAAGAAAGGCGCTTTGTAAAGACCCAATTCCAGACGAGAAGATAGGCATCATCTCTCCGAGAGCTTTCACGACGTACGAGCCAGGTAATGAGCCTGACCCCAAATACTTCAAAGAAATTTTAGAAAACAGCCTCTCAGAAGTGGAAATTGGTGAATTTTGCGAGGATTTCCTAAAGCTTCTCAATTTCAACAAAAAATGCCACAAGGACAAAGTTCCATGTCTGATTGGTGATGCAAAAAGCGGCAAAACCAGCCTATTCCATCCCATCCTCGGGCACACTAACATTGCAACGATCACCAAGCAAAGGCTATTCAACAAAGCCATGATCTCGAAATCCACTGAAGTGATCTTCATTGACGAGGCTTCGACGTCAATGATGGACGTCGACGACTGGAAAATTTTAACCCAGGGGGGATATACTGCATGCGATGTGAAGTATCGAACAGTAAAGTCGTTCATCAACCGCTGCCCCATGTTGTTAACGGCACAAAACAAATTGGATTTCAAGCCTGAAGACCAGCCCGCGAAGGATTGTAGGCCTCGAAACTACAACTTTAAGAGTCTCCCGGCTCCCAAGAAGAGAGCCTCGACATGGCTACGAAGACACCCGATGGAGTGCATTGTGTGGGCGGCCGCACGAGCCAGGAGGTGCACGGCATCGGCTACTGAGGACGAGCTAAGTGACGAGGATAGCGTTGAGGATGGTGTATTGGGAGCAACAGAAAAGGAAGAGCTTCGCGCGTTGAGCTTGGACAAAGTGCTAGATGAGTGTGATCGCCCAACTGTCGGAATGGGTGCGCAGGGTGCAGCGGAAAACACTCAGGATGATTCGGACGCAAGTCGGGACGACCAGACCGTCAGTGCTTTGAGGAAAGTTGTGGAGCAGTGCGCCCAGGGGTCACTCCGCCATCGCCAAGTTTCTGCCATGTTGCATGCGCGACTCAGCGAGAGAGAGAGACGGAGGCAGGCAGAGGAGATGGTGTACCGACGAAGGCAGGAAAATCTCGTGTCGAAGGGCGTCACAAGAGAACTTTTGACCCTGCTTCCGAGGGATGCATCTGAACCCATGCCTACGTAAATTGAAGACGACTTGGCCGCCTTCAGGCAGCAGACCCTTGGAGAAGAGTTGAAGACAAGGCGAGAAAGAGCACTTGCCGCGTTTCAAACACCCTGGTTAGTAGAGACCGAGCGGGAACTTCACAAGCTCACCAGGACACTAGAGCGGTCAGCCCTGAATCAGGAGAGAAGGGCGTCCATGGAGGCCTACTGCGAGGTGTTGCAAGATAAGCTGAGACAATTTCATCAGAATTATGGTACGGCCGGTTGCCAGTTTGCCTTGAAGCAGAGGAAGCGATCGTGCGTTGCTCTGGGCCTCCTGAAGCAAAGAGCAAAGGCGTCTCGTCACCAGCCTCTTCCAGGTCCTGCCGACCGAGGACGAGTTCGGCGAATCTTCCCGGTCGGAAGATCACGGAGATGACGGCACCACCTACGAAGAATCAGTGGATTCCATACCTTCAGCTACCGACAAACTGGCAGTCCCCTCAGTGCAAGGTGCTACCTCGGAGAACGAGAATAGCATTGACGGAGACATCTTCATAACGCCATTGCCAAGCCTGCAAACACCCAGTACAGCTCCTCCCGGTTGTTCAAAGTTTGCCCAGAAGAGAAGAAGGCCGGCGTACCCTGACGGAAAGGGAGCGAAGAAACCGTGCAAAAATAGCATCTTGAAGTACTTTTCCTCTAGTCAAAAGTAGCCTAAGCAAAGAAATGACACTTAACGCTATGAAGGCTTTTGCCCACTAATTCATTGTGAAGACTCGACAGTATGATAGTATTCTGTGTGAAACACTAATGGCTTCTAGGTCAGTTTCGTTCATGTATTAGTAGTAGTGGTAGTATCTTGAAATTAACAAGATCCTCACTAAAATCTCAAGTGGTTCTCAAGTTAAATCATTGTCCCTTTTGTGTGCATGTCAATCGCAGCCCAGCCCTTTTTTTAAAGAGGCTTCTGTTCTTCCCCGAGTCAACAATAAAAAAATCCACTTTTCATGTTGTAATACATCGTGGAATAAAGTTGGCGGTTGTGTGACTAATCTATGTGGCAAAATGAAGTCTGATGTCGTTTAACCTACATACCTTATTTGCTGTCTGTCCTATGTCTTGCCTATCATTAAGCACGCTCTTAAAATTCGCGTTTATGACTTAAATAGAGTTCACTGTTCGCCCCTATTGGAAGGAATAGGAATTCTGTGCCCCTTGACTGTTAAGCTTAAGATAACTTAGAAAGTGATCCGAATCTTCGCACTGCACGGCTCAGCAGTGAGTTGGCTGTCTTTCCCTCTTGAAAACGAAATTCGGGATCCCTGAGAATCGCTTTCCATTGACCATAGCCGTGTCGCTCGAAGCCTGCTTTTAGATAATTGTCGTCTGCAGGGGTGAACATCAGACTCTTTTTTCTCGCCGGGAAATCTGTCACTATAAATGCATTTTCCCGCTTTAGTCTCGGGACACCTGAAAGAAGCTCGGGTGGTTTTTCTGCGATCGTTTCTCCCTCGTCGTTAGAGGAAGTATCAGTTTTGATACCATTTTGATCTTCAGAAGATGCAGAATTGCCTGAAAGCCTCGAGCGCACGTCTATTTCTATCTCTGATTCCTTTTTCCCGTGCAGTCGTTCCAAATATTCATGTGCTTTGCTCGCCACCTCGCGCAATCGCTGCTTCTGATAGTAAACCCTTGCAACAACAGAGCTATGTTTCTGGTCCTCAGAGATTGTGCTCTGCGCGCTGCTGCTCAGCTGCCTGGAACTCGCGGTCTCCACAATCTGTCGATAGCGAGTCGGGTGAACGTATTTGCCCGTTGCATCGAAGACCAGTTAACTCATTAGCTCTCCAAGCTTGTTGTGCTGCCCTCCATTTCTTGTCACTAATACAAAGTCGCAGGTCGGTCTGAGTAGGGGGCGAATGTGGTTGATGTAGCCATCCAGCACTTGCATGCTCGTCTCAGTCAGGTAAAGAGAATGGAAGCCATATTTGCCAGCCGTTTTGAACATTTTCTGGTCTATGAATTCACCGTTAGTCTTGGCTTTGTTCACCATTTCCACGGTTAAGTACTGATTTGTCATGGGACGCGAGCCCTTGACCTTGATAAATAAATAGACGGCCAAAAATTTGGTAGCAAAAGATAAATCTATGGGCAAAACAGCACCCGGTTTCTCCTTGCATGATTTCAGCACGCTCTCGTAGCGCGGCAAGTAGCGCCCCACGACTTCCAACAGCTCTTCCAGAGTGGCCCAGTGTTCCTTGGCTTCTAAGGCATCGATGTCGAGTTCACTGGTCCACTACAACTGCATCATTTTGGAAACGGTTTTGGGCACCCTTTTCAAGTAAATTTCTGTTGAAGCCAGTCCTCTCAATACTGACTCCGATGCTCCATTCACTTTTCGATAATCCACCAATTCTGCAATGGCATCCAAGTAGCCTATGTGTCCCGCGTGTCCCAGGTTCCAATCATCCTGCATCGTATCATTAAATTTAAAAAGGAGATTTGGTGAACATAAACTAAAGTCCACAATGTCAAACGTGAGCTCCTCTTCGTCTTCGCAACACAATTTAAGAAACTTTAAGCCCCTACTTACGATCTGTTGTGCTTGTCGATCACTTTTACAGCCCCCACCACTGCCAGTTAGCCACGAAAAAAAGTTCTTGGCAATGTTGTTTGTAGGATCAAAAGAGGCAACTGCCCTGCTTTTACGAGGTGGAATCTTCTGCTCAATGGCTTCGCATTTGTTGTTTTGATCGACATGAAGCGAATCGATTTGAGCACTGTCTGGCTTCTCGTCGAAGTAATACTACCAACTGTGTTTGTTCTTTACCTGTTTTCTACAGCCTCTTTGCGTAGTGAATCCATCGTGATTACAAATTTGCACTGGACAGTGAAAAAGACCATCACAGTCATCCTCTTCTAAGTAAAGTCTCTTTGGTTTAGGCGATGCATTTGCTAACTTTGACCAGTTGACATCCTTGCCTCGTTTGTTCACCTTAAGCGTTAGCTTGAAATCGATATTTTTCTAAAGAATGCACGCACTTATACTAGCAAAAGGGTCCCCAAGAGATCACCCTATTCGCCAATGAGATATTTGTTAACTATTCTCTGCCCACACTTGATCATTCTTGCCCCTTGCCCCATTGTTTCCTTGTCCGTATTTGGTACACATTCAATCAAAAGGAGCAAAGACACAAGCCTGAACTTGTGCGGGCCAGCCCTAACGAGATTAAGTTTGTAGCGGGCAAGTCTCGTACTTAACCTGTTCGTTGAAGGATATGTCTTGAGAAATTTGTCTCGAGGAGGTGATACACAGTAGTTTCAGATAGTCACCGTTAAATAAGAACTTTTGTTCCCTTTTCCTGTTTACACTTTGCGCAAAATGGAACGCTTGTTCCTTTATCAACAAATTCGGAGCCTGTTCCCATTTATGGCGGAACATAACACTAATCTTGACAAAATAAGAACACCTTGATTAGGAACAATTCTGTTCCTGTGGGGCATGAATAGGAACAATTTAAACCGAAAAGGAACAAGGCGTTCCCAACAGCAGTGGATATACCAGTAAATAGGAAGAGTTTGTTCCTAACTGTGTTAAGCGAGAAATAAGATTGGGAACATTTGTTCCCCAATCACTTCAAAAGGAACAGGAAGGGAAATCCGGACTATTTTAAAGAGGAACTTTTGTTCCTAAAAGGATAAAAGAGGAACTAGTTGTTCCTTTTGACTAAAATAAAAAGGAACTTTGTGTTCCAGTTTGCTGCTAACGGACCAATTTGTTCCAAATTTGCTCACTTTTGTTCCTATTGAGCAAATAAAGTTCCTTTATTGTGTGTTCCTAGTTTTTTCCTAACGCAATTAAAGGAACAAAAAACAAAAACGCGCGGAACACTAAGTTTTTGAAAAAGAGATGTTTGCTCGTGCCGCGTCAATTAAAATTCAAATTTGAAAGTTTCCTCACGTAAAAAATGACCCAGCGATACTAAGGACAAAAATGCAATTGAAAACGTCGGGCAATTGAAAATTTCAGCGACCTTTTATCGAGAACTATTGGAGTGGTGGTCAAAATTAAGAGAAGTCGAGGACCCCGAAAATATATATAAGTATATTTTATGGAACAATAAAGAAATAAAGATTGACGGCAAGAGTGTCTTCTATAAACATTTTCTTGATAATAATATCATATACACAACTCATCTGCTTTATGATATGACAAATATTGAATCTTTCAATGCTGTCAAAGGTGCAGGACTCTAACTTTTTAGTATGGACCGGTCAGTTCCATTGAAACTACGTTTTCACATGCCCGACGTAGAGAATATCTTTGATTTAGAAAATTTTAAGTGTCGTGACTATTATCACTATCTTATAAAGCAAAAATACCAAAAACCAAATAAATGGGCTAAGTTGAGAGAAGAATTCAATCTAGAGGATAAGCAACTTTCGGAGGCATTTGTGATGCCACTGAGAGCTGCAAATGAACCTTATTTACGTTCCTTTCAATATAAAGTATTAAATTCAATTCTATACACAAATGAATTACTTTGTAAGATAGGCTATGTTTCTAACCCCAACTGCTCCTTCTGTCATCAGACTATAGAAACGATATCTCATATTTTCTTTGATTGTTCTTTTTCGACCTCCTTTTGGAATGAAGTTTGTGACAAAGATTTAATTAAACTGAATAGTTAAGTAGGCCTTTGTTTAGAATATTGTGAGATTATTTTAGGGTTCTTAGAGGAGGAGATGGATCTGCAAAACTTTATACTCATTTTAGGAAAAATGTACCTGTGGACTTGCCGGTGTAAAGAAACGAAACCATCTTTCAGCCACTTTGAGAGAATTTTATTAAATAAATATCAAACCGAAGGTATATCTCTCTTAAATCGAATAATATGAATTCGTTTAGGAAAAAATGGAGAATGTTTGAGGAAACGATTCTTTAAAAATTAAGTCCACAATTATGCTAAATTATGTGTTTATAAACTGTAACTATAACTGCTAGATTGTGGAAATAACATGATAAAAAAAAATGAAATGTAAGCAGTTGCCTGGCATTAATTGCGGTATTGTAAAATTATTGTAAGTAATGTCCTCTTAGTATTGTATGTAAGGCAATGTAATGGACTGTATTGTTAATTAAAAAAAAAATAAAATAAAAAGCATTGAAAACGTCGGTGTTTTAACCTCAAATGTAGCTATCATTACTTTTGGGGAATGTATATGATGGTTCGTAGTGACTGGTTCTAGTGGTGATGATGAAGATGATGAGGATACGATGATGAGTTTCTTGGGGAAAAGAAACAGAAATGCACATTCCCATTACGTAGTCGAAAGGGATCCATTTGAATGTCTACATTTTTAATGAGGATCCAGTAACGACAAGTATTGTTATACCCACAAGTTAGTTTTATTTTTTCCATTTCTATTACTACTTGCAATCATTTCTTGAGTGCCATTTTACTCTTCCCGCAATAGTACATGAACGTCATCAAACAGGTTGATCTTCGATTATGACTTCTAGATCTCTGGGGTTTGTTTCTACAAAATAAAAGAAGAAACACTTTACAACAATGCCAGTCAGTCAGTTCTCTATAAGACTTATTGGTACCTATTAACGAAAATTGCTGTCAGTCGTCAACCAAACTAACCCAAACAGTTCTAAGCCGCGGCGTTTCTCGAATTCCTTATTCTTGAACAAAATATTTGTTTCACTGATTGTCAATTAGCATTAACCCCCAGTAAACTGGGGGACTTGATTCAGTCATGCACTTGTGAAAGTCGTAGCCCTTCTAAATGCGTGGATAGTTGGGGACCTCACTAACGACATAAGTAGTACCATGCTGATCAAAAATGAGAACGGCTTCCCCTCAAAATTTACATTACAGATGTTTTGGTTAACAAACTCAACTAGTGACAGTAGTTATGTATGGCACTTTCTTGAATTTATTTCTTTTAATGAAAAACACTCTTTGCTGGGTACTTACTTTAAGATGCCGCTTTATCCTCCAAGTTTGATGAAAACTGGCCTGGAACATTTCCAGGAGGGCAAAATCGTGACACAATGTAGGTCTTAACATACCCATCATTTCCACGCTGTTGCGCAAGAGCCACACCGAGATCAGTAGTTCCCTTCCAAACAATCTGAAAGCATTTCAAGTACAATTAACTTTCACAAATAACCAATGACTCTTGAGAACCTTTCACGAAACATGCTTCCAGAGCATCATGAAAGTTGTCCAATTTGAGTTTGTGTGCCATTCTTATTCAGATATTTGTTATGTATAAATAAAATAGTTCATTTTTGGGGTTCCCCCGCACAGAATACTTCATTCAAAGAAGAAAGGTCAGTACGTAAGTTTTTAATACCGCTCCAGTGATTTACTGCATTATCGTTTCATAGAGGGGGCTGGACAACAAGGGTTGATTTTCTTATGACAGATTGTTTCCATTATAAGGCTAACTGCAAGGCTTTCACAAAAGGTAATGAGACAGTGAGGTCTGGGCCGCAGTATAGGAATTTACGTATAGACGCATCGTAGAAATTTACAGGAATAATATAATTGTGAGATTAAGCCATACTGTATTTTAACCGGGAAAAAAAATCACGAGGTTGACTTCACCATCCTCTACTAGCCATTGTTATTTTTTCGTTCACTAATAAAAATAAATAAATAATTCTTGTTGCCATGACACACAAAAGTGGTTTTTGAGTCCTGGATTTTCACTTTCACGTGCGGAAGTTCTTTAAAACAGTTAGAAGAGGGAAACCATATTTGGTAGTAGTTTTCAAGTCTGGCATACTTTTGAAATAGAACCTTAAAGTGGTACTACGATCAAAAAATCACTTTTATCTTTTCTTCGAATTTCGAAACTTTGTTTACTAAACACTCCCCAAGCGAAATTTTAAGCCTTAATTTCGACAAGAAGACTGTTTATTTAAACTGCAATTTTCCGATTTAATAGTCCGCCATTATTACACCAGAAAGGACAGAATGACATCATTCACACACGAGTTTTAGAATGCAGTGTGTGTGAAAGTGCCTTATTTAGTATGCAGCACGGGAGTTTTGAGCTTTCACACTCTCAAACTTGTGTTTTGCATAATTTGTAAGCCGCGTTCACACACTTCATTCTGCAGCTCTTGAGTGTATGACGTCATTGTATCCTTTCTGGTGTAATAATGGCGGACCATTAAAACGGAAAAATGCAGTTTAAATTAACGGTCTTCTTCTCAAAATTAAGGCTTATAATTTCGCTTGGGGAGTGTTTAACAAACATAGTTTCGAAATCCGAAGAAAAAATTAAAGTGATTTTTTGATCATAGTACCACTTTAAAGTTCGCTTTTAGGCAAACACTTTCAAGCTATTAATGGGAAACGTTTGCTAAAGCGGTTGCAAGATTTGACAACTGGGTTTCTAACTGCTACATTTTAGGACGTCCTTACAACTCCGCTCTGTAGACCAGATATTTTAATTTAGTACAGAAAAAAAGCAAGCGCGAATCTACTAACCAGAGCTGCCATAAGCCAGCATGCTTTGCGCACTTTTCACAAATTTAAAATGGCGGAAGAAAAAACGTAGGCACTTTTAGGCAGAAATGAAACGAAAAAGAGCAGATCTGCATGCATTTCAGGGTAAAGATAAGATGAGCTGCAGTGACGAATAAACAACGGAAGTAGGCCAGAATGGGCGAACAGGGTCTCTCGTGCAGCACAATAAGGTATATACCAGGGACTACATTAGTCCATGTTCGTCAAGTTCTTTGAGAAAAATGGTCAAGAACTCGAAATTGGTGGCAAAAGGTAGGACACGGAGTAACTCCTCGTGAACAGACTCTGAAAAGAAACAGGGCAGCCTAAATCAGGACCAAAAGTCACCAAGTCAGTTCCAAGACCCAAATCGAAAAGGCCAAAGCGAAATCTATTTCAAAGAGGCTTTCTGCATCATAGTCAACTTGAATGGTATAGTCCAGCATCAACATGGCTGTTACATCAGTTCCTTTTACTTGGATACCATGGCATGGTAAAATGTTAATATCTTAGTGGAATATCACGTCGAAACAGATCCGCTCGGCCAGGGTGAATTTAGAAAGGTCTCCTGCGCAAAAATTATCACCCTGTTATTTTGTGTAGAAGTACGTATAATGAAAATATTCTGAATGAAATTGAAAATACAAATCACACTGTTGAGCAACACAAAGGAAAAGTGGTGCCGAGCTAGGAGGCAGCTAAATGATGCCCTCCTCACCACAGGAAACCTCTCGACTCAGGTAACATTGGAAACTTTACAGTTCAGGAGGTTGCTACTTTGGATTATCTATGGTGTACAAGCGTGACAAAAATGTGAATGTATACACGGTTTTCAAAAAAAAAATCATCGTTTTAACTGGACAGCTAAACGTGAGTAACAAGTCGCCAAAAACCTGATCATTTTTCCATGGAACAGTTCTTCCACCAAAGAAAAACGCAACTGCCGTTTGCGAGACTAATCGTATTCATGACCAGATTAGGCTTTTATTTTTATATATAATTTGCTGTTATTAGTTTTTGTCTTCCCTGCATCTCTCTGAAACGCTGGCTACTATCATAGCCCTTAAGCTGTGGTAATGAAACTGGGTAGGTGCAAAGTACAGGTACATTCATGAAGACTCAACTTAACATGACGTAAATTGCCTAATTCGGTAAGCAGATCTGTCAAAATATTACGTTCATCACGTTCATTTTTCAGAAAAATTTAAGGAAAAGTCATTAAGTCTTATGGCTATTATTTGAACAGTTTTCATGTTATAAGCAATCATCCCCGGTCTAAATAGGAATGAACATTCTGTTACCTTTGTAATAGCTATTATAGGTACCTGTGTAAAGTGAGCGGTTTCGGGAGAATATCCAGGGTTGTTGTAATCATACAATGGCTCTTCATGGTCATACCTTAAAAGAGAAACACAACATTGCTGTAACTATTTTACATTGCACTTACATACCACCTTTCTTCTCAGCTGAAATAAGTGCGTCTAATAGCAAACCCACTGTCTTTCACGCTCTCGACCCCATAATCATCGTATGAAGGTCGCGCCAAGCATGATTTTCTAGTCGAATAGAAAACTTGGCATCTCATAAAAGTTTGTTACTTACCAGTCATTCATAGCCTCTACGCACGTATAGGGGTCGTTTTTATGGGCTAAGTTTTCTCCCTCGCCAGTCCCAGTTTCGTGTAACAAGCCGGAATCCCTATTGAGCAGATTATCAGCTCAGGTCTGTGCATGATGAGTCAGGGTATCATTCCAAACGAGTGGTGACGCTCCATGAAGAACACGTTTGGCGTTATGGGCTTACAGACAGGCGTCCTGGTCCACTTCAAAAAGTGAATATTTTATTCATTTATTAATTTATTTATTTTCACTTTGGGTGGATTGTTTGCGTTGCATTTGGGTGACGCGTTCGAAGTATGTGTTAAGGCGATGATATGCTTATTTGAATTCCGGTGTGTGCATGTACTTCACTGGTTTTTGTGGAGCTGTCAACCTGGTTACTCCTTCTGATGGAGGTAACTGTCTGCACAACTGTGCTGCTGAAATGCAAATTACTTTTGGATGAAGGTGATAGATCGATCCGCCATTAATTATTCGCATACCTCACAAGCGTAACCTGTCTTCTGTGGTGTAGAATTTCCTACTTTCTCGGTGCATTTTATTACCAAGAGTTTGCAACTGATGGAAATACGTTTGTTGATATAATTGGCGTATCAAAAGTATCCTCTTATTGGGACTATTTAAATGTCCCTAAAAAATAACAAAAAAAAACATGATAATGTTTACTTTATCCCCTTATTTTATATTCCCATCTGTCTATGCCTGGTATATTCTAAAATTCGATTTTCACCACTATATAAAATGTATACATACATTATATAAAATGTACACATATCGGATCTGTGCATTTTAAAAATAAAATAAATAAATGTCCTTTATTTACCCTCGGCAAGTGATTATAGCAAGATGCTAGTGGGGCCGAGCATTTAAACCTTAGAAACAAATATTTCAAACTGAACATAACAAGTTAAAAATCCCAACTGGCAGGAGGCAAACCAGATAACATCAAGAAGATCTCTAAAACAATGCCAATTTCAGCGGGAAGGAAAAATGCCACCAAGACTATTGCAACCCGCTTAGAAAAGGATTTACCTAACATAAATCACCCTTCTCAGTCAGGCTATCTCAAAGGGAGGCACATTGGTAAAAGTTGATTAGGCAAATTGCAGACATAAATTCCAGGAATTGCTGTGTTTTTAGATTTCGAAAAAGCTTTCGATTTTGTCGAATGGGATTCTATTCAAAAGTGCCCTTTAAGTTTTCACTTTGGTTCCCAACTTTGAGAGTGGGTCAATGTATTTTGTAAAGATATTTCCAGTTGCATGCTCAACAACGGCCATGCCTGTAAGCATGTCCTCTCAGAACGTGGTGAACGACAAGGTTGTCTACTTCCAGGGAAGCTTTTCGTGATAGCCATTGAGCTCCTCGCTCAAACAATCAGACCGCGCTCCAGCAACATCAAAGGCATTGCTATACAACGGCATCAAGAGGCAAAACTCGCCTAATACGCTAATGATACAACAGCCTTTCTGTCTGACATAGAATCGGTCTCTAATCTCTTTGATCTGTTATCCCAGTTTGAAAAGTGTTCAGGGTTAAAAATAAACCAATCAAAATCTGAAATGCTTTGGCTTGGATCACTAAGTCACTGGAGAGACGCAATTTTTGTCTTCAGCTGAGCCATAAACCTGTATTCGCCTCAGGTGTTCATTTCTCATATGACTTCGATGCGGCTGTTAGCAAAAATATTGTGTCCAGAAAAACTGGAAACATTCAAAAAAGACGCTTAACACGTGGTCTGAAGGAGACATCTCTTTATATGGAAGAATAAATATAGTCAAAACCTTAGCATTTTCAAAACTTATTTTTGTCTGCAGTGTTTAGATACTCCTGAAAATAATTATTGCAGATGAAGTAAACAAAATTATTTTTGATTTCATTTGGAACTACAAACCGGCCAAGATACACAAAACAACCCTTAAAGATTGACGCTCCTTGGAAGTATATTCCGACCAGTTACTTCCTAGCAAATTTAGGTGGTAAATGTTACTATGCATGCAAAAATGACGTAAATCTCCTCGATCTCAACAGACAAATTCTGACCTTTTATAAGCAGGTCATACGTTATTGGCGAGAAATTACGTTCAATACCCCAGAGAACGAAAACAAAAGTGCTCGAGCAAATAATCAGCATAAAATATATTTTGTACCCCTGTTGGCACCAGGCAGGCATTATATATCTTTTCGATGCTAGCAAAATCTGTTTTCTATCATCAGATTTTTCTTTGCAGCAAATTTAAGTTCAACTGCAATTTTCTACAACAATGGCCTCATCTGTGCCATCCCTAGCGCCTGGAAGAAATGTCTGCGCGAAGGAAGTCACAGCACCGCATCGCAACCCGGTTCAAACAATTCGAGTGATAGGTCGACCTGCAAGGCTATATGTGACTACTCGCTCTGCAAAAATTACCCTGAAAGGTTTCTTCCCCAAAAAATTCCAATCGACATTTATTTATCGATTGCGTGCAAGCGTCAGCCTTTTGGTTTGAGTTCCAAAACTGGATATTCCAATTATGTTATATCGAGCTCACTCTCTGTCCTTCGGATGTCTTGCACGGAATTATTCATCAACTGATCTGGCCATGTTTACTCCTTAATCACCTTGTAATACTAGGAAAATATTTCACGGATCCCATTTTGTTGATTTCTTATCATTAGGGCGGGATAAAATTGAATTAGAAAGATAACGTTACCTCAGGTGTTCAGAAAGGTTTCTTGAAAAAGTGCATAATTTTTTTACACATTTGATTCTACCTACATCCTTGTTAATTGTCATTTGTAACTGTTAAGAAGTACTGTCAGCATCGCTTAAGTATTATATTATTGTGTTGTGTTAATAATGAGCTGTACTATTAGTGTTTGAGCTTTGTAATCTAAAGTGTTGTGTAGCATTGTAAAGATTTCTTTAGTGTTGTTTAAGTACTGTTTCAAAAGCATTTTTTAAAAAATAGTCAATGGTGCTTGGTTTAATTTCTGCCATCATGTTGAACATCTTACTCAACGTAAAAAGAGGCCTTTTTCAAGGGTGTTTTTTTGGGGGCCCTATTGAGGGCCCTTGCAACAAGACACGCGTGAAAAATGCGATACGTGTACGCGTAAGCTACAAATAAATCCATCCTTTGTAGGTTAAGAAAAAATGCTACTGTATAAGAAATAACAGTGAACTCCACAAGTAACATGTATTCCGCTTGCTACAATCATGGGTCTTTATATAAAAGGCTGGATCCCCGGCGGGAGGCGGACCTGTCTCCCTCAGAACATGCAGTGAGAATTCCAACTAGTGAGTTCTAGTGAGACTCGTGACCAGCTTGCCTATGGTAATTTACTAATAAAGTTCACATATAGATAGGTAGTGGGTAAGATAGGTGATAGGTAAAGAATGTGATTAGAAAGAGAGAAATGAACTCACTACATATCGAGCTGCACTTTTACAGCCTCCGTCTTTATCTTCAAATAGTTGTGTAGATATTGTACTTAAACAGGCCCATTGTGCACTAGCGCAATATAATTCTGCGTTTTAGTCTCAGAAATCTCTTACGATTACATTAGGTTTATTGTAGTTAAAATGCTGTGTAATTTACTGCAACTCCTCACTAATTTAATGACTCTGTGACAAAAAAGGTGTAAAACTACTTACCCGCTGGAGGTTCAGTAAGTGGCACTGAAAAAACAAAATGAATAAAACAACTTTAAAATGGGTAAAATAGAATGGGCTCTTTCTCTCGCACATAATTACACTATAATAACATATCTAGAATACACCTAACGAGTGTAAAAAAACCCTAATCTAACTTTGAAGAGAAAAGGGAGAGGGGAATCTTAAATTGATGGGTGTTTGCTGGAAATAAATCCACCCACTGTATATTGTACTACAATGACCTCCGCAGGTAACATGCAAACCGCTTGTTAGATGGCCCCCCGCGAAGCGGCGCCACCTATAGTATTACGATTTGGGATTCCTTTCGTCGTGGTAGGTTTTTGAAGGTCAGGGATGATTGATTGGTTTGTTAATAATTTATATTGGGACGGGATGGGGTGGTGTGGGGTGATGTGACCCTTGTATTCTTGGGGATAGGGGTAGGTGTACGTGGTTGATTATTGATTGGTATGTTAATGACAAAGTGAAAGGCATTTCGTCTTGTTAGGTTGTTCAAGGTCGTTGGGGCATAAATTTTGGAACTTGGACTTTTTGAAGCCTTTTAAGCGTTTTCTGGGTAAACATTATTTCTGGAATGGATCACATGTTTGACAATAAATTTATTTGCTAATGGAACGTCTGTCTTTGCACTTTTTTTATAGAACAACATAAATAATCGTTCAGGACATTACTGTTCAGTAGTTTGCCCTATTTGATTGGTGAAAGTTTAGCATTTTATCACCAAATTGACTCATGATTTTAAACACCACGATAGGAAGGTAGTATTTTGTATTGGTTATTTGATTTGAAAGTCATAGTTGAGGATTTCATCCTCAGTGTTGACAAAATTCGTATAGGGGTCTGGTTGTTTGGGTGTCTTGGTTGTAGTAGTTTGAGGTGACGATTTTTTTAAAATAATAACTGGAATTGTTGTCCGTACTATTAACAGTATGGTGATTTTAGAAGAAGGTGCAGATAAGTTTGTGAATTGAGCAAAAGGAAACATGTAGAATTTGAAATCGTGTTTGCAATGAAAAGAGCAATTGTTGTCGTGTGTTGTAGGGATAACATTGCAAAAGATGTAATGTGTTTGTATTGGTTATTTGACTTGAATGTCATAGTTGAGGCTTTCATTCTCAATGTTGAGAAAATTCGTTTAGCAGTTTCGTTGCGTCGCGTTTGCGTGTCTTGTCGTGCTTCACATTTGATGCACAGATATAAGTGTAAATGCTCAATAATTTATTCTGGACAGCAAACGAATATTCCTCTTAATCTTCCTCACAAATGGCCTTAGTCGTTTTTTGTTTAGAGGAGCTTTGTGGTGGTTAAGTTTCAGTTTGTGTAATGTGAGGAAGTTGTGTTTATAACTGCTATATTTAATTTTTTGAGTAGTAGGCATCAAATTGTCTCATGCTGAAAATAACTGCGCCTGTGCTGTCTGTTCGTATTATTGCAAAAACTTAGTGGAGGGAGACAATTAAAGAACTGTTGCGAAGAGGTATCCGATTCATGGAAATTTTTGGCTACTTTTTGGACGACTGACTACTGGCAGTTCCCACAACTGCTTTAACACAACCACTGAGCCGAAATATAATGCTGTTTTAAAATCACGAAAAAATTTACTCAAGTGTTTCCACTTGAACTTGAGTGGAACTTTGTAGAAACCGTTTCTTATCTTAAATGGATTGCATTACATAACAACGTCTTGGTCGGGAGTGACCTCTCCACGAGAAGGCAGACACGTAACTGCAAGAGGTAATACAGGTAACACAATTCTATAAAATGCATAGTTTTTTGGATATTGACAATATGAGAGCTGTAGGAGAATTCAGTTCTGTAGGAGATTTAATTCTAGTGGCCCACAAATTAACTTCAGCTTGTAAAGACCATTTTTGATAACCACAGGTTTTCTTGTTACAACCATAAGACTAATATATAGATTTAGCCAAGCCTAAAAGCGGAGCTGCGAAGGAATAAACTGGTGTTCGTTTCTCAAAAATAGTCCTCAAACTTTTCGGTCTGAAATATATTTCGGGGCTTTTTTTGTCTCGTTCGCTTTCGAAAAGTGTTTCTCAAAAAGCCTGAAAGTGTTCCGAATTGTCCTCCAATATTTTGGGGGTCTGTTCTGTAAAACCAAGCTCGAAAGGTCATTCTAGAGGCTGAGCACAGCCTGATTATTTTACTCACGAGCCGTCTTGCTTGGTGTTTGCAATGTTTCTGTATCCTGTCCTTAACTGTCAAGGCTTGTCAAATCTCCTTGGATTATTGGCTGTTCGCTTGAATGAACTTGAAACGGCGCTCATTTACAAAAACAAAATAAAAATTATTCGAGTAATTAAATAGGTTATCTTCATCGCGTTCGGATGTTAACAAATAACATGAACTGCTAATAAATAAAAATATTAGTCTGGTCAAAAATTTATACTGGCATTTCACCGGCATTTTACTGGGACTACCCGAAAGAAGGATCTGGGGGGCTTCGAAGCACTTGTAGTAAACTTATTGAAGAAATGTCGCGTAGGTTTTAGCAGCCGCGAAAAAATTCAAGCACTTTGAGGAACACACATTACTTAAAAGATAAAATAGCTTTAAACTCAAAACTGCTCCGCACATAGTTACTTAAGTAACCCTTGTATTTCGTTCTTTAACTTGAGACCATCGAGATTGAAAACAAACAAACAAACACCGTCCAAAGATTCTTAACTCTGTGACATAAGTTTTGCGGCTGCAAATTGTCTGAAATTGGAGCGCTTTTAAAAATGCACAGAACTGTTTTTGGAAGCTTTTCGGATATAATAGGTTTAAACCGACAACTGCTTCGCTTATAGTTTTTCAAATAACTGTTATATTTCGTTCTCTAACTAGAGACCATCAAGATTCAAAACAAAGAAACGCCAAACACGCTTTAATTAAATAATGCCGGCATAAGTTTTGCGGATGCGAAGTAAGCCTATATAAAGAATAGGCGCTTTGGGGAACGCACAAAACTGTTTTCAGAAGCTTTTGGGATAAAATAGCTGTAAACCGACAACTGCTTCGCTTAAAAGATTATTACTATTGAAAACGTCTAGGACAAGAAAATCGACAGTTGCACAAAGAGATGGACCGGACAGTCAAAATTGAAAGCAAAGCTTGTGCAGTTGTCTTGAGGCTGTGCTTAGACCTACTGTTATGAATAAACAAACACAAAATAATGGACAGAGAAATCATTTTTGAAAAAAGTTTATTCGAAAACCTGTAAGTTTATACTTAAATGCAATTCGCGTTACACTTCCAAAATCGTAGGTCGGTCCACGCGAGTGAAATCGGCTGAGCATGGCAAAATATTCAAGAATCTGTCACAAATCTGAGCGCGTTTTCTAATAATTTTTTAAAGTCAAAAGGAAATGACCATTTCAAAACGTAGTTTCTTTCATCGTAATACTCGAAATCATGTACCTTAGACCCTTTAAAAACTTGACTTACTCAGTTGTGTTTCAGAACAGGGCAAACTCTCCGCCGTGAAGAAAACAAAGCAATGAAGTCCTTTGAATGCAGCTTTCGTAACTTGAACTTTTCGCCTTCTACCAGTATTCTTTTGAACTTTTTCTTTCCATCTATAGATACTACATGTTTTTTTTTTGTCAAGTATAAAACTTCAGTACTCTCGAGCAATCGTTAAATGCTAAAGAAGCTGAAGCTTTTAAAGAAACCTCTTTTTCAAAAGCGACGATGGTCATGCGATTTCCTGCCAAGAAAAACGTTGGTTGCCCAAAAGCACCGCGCGATTTCCCGCCAAGAAAAGATGGCATTCTCTACCCCCGTCGGGTTGTCTTGGGACTTCCCTCCCCCTGCCACAGAGTCTGTGCGGACGGACGGACGTACGGACGTACGGACGGACGGTCACGTGACTATTACGTCAGAACCAAAATTTCTTGGATTGATAGTTTACCAAATTTCCTTAGCAATGGAGCTCCGCTGGCGGGCTTTGCCCGCAGGCTCCGCTACAAATTAATTAAAATAACAAGAAATTCTGAAGAATTTACAGGTGGCGGATAGTCTCTCACACCCCCCTCCCCTTTTCCTTAGGAAAAAAGGTTTCTTTAAAAAACTTTAGTAGTTCGTGGTTTCCGGTAACCTGTTATGGACAATTTGCACTTCCGGTATGTAGGGAATGAAATGTATGTAGACATATTATATTATTCAGGAGGACAATGTCCTGGGTATTTGAGAGATTGGTTAACTGATAAAATCAATAGCAACTTGAGAACTTCGTTTGTTTCTCGGTTGACCTCTGTACGAGTTTTAGCGAGACACGAGAAAACCCTGTGGCTTTACCTGGAGAAATAAATCGTTCTTAAACCGTGATATCGTAAGGTGCGGCCCCCAGGTATTCACGACAAATGTTTCAGCCTTCAGGCAAGGGCTCCATTTGGATCCTAACGACACTAGCGCAGGCTAATTGCAATATATTTTTTTAACAACGATGCAGGTCCATCAGTTTTGAATATTTAATTCGCCTCATCACTGAAGGCAGCGAACTTCAGATATTCACGGGAATCCAGTGACTTCTTTTCCGAAATTGGGAAAATGGACACTATAATAAAAAGAGAAACTTGTCTTGAAGATTCAAAGCTAGCAAAACAAGATGTGTCTGTTGGCTGCGCGGGGCTAAATATAATCCGAATCACGTGCAAGAAATACAACTTACGTTTATCGGTAACACTATACTACGAACACTATAACAGCAAAGGTCATGTTACTGTTTTTAAAATTTTATTCATGGGAAGGATGTCCGTCATTTATCTGTTTAAGTCATGATAACAGCAAGCCATTGTTCGAAGGCTGCGCGACCCCAAGAAGACTAAGTGAACTGACGGACACCGACTACAACGACGACGAAAATGAAAAACAAAAACGTTCATTTTACGAGTCGGCGAGACGTGCGCGTAAGCACGACTGCCGCCTAACAGGGCTAAGGCTAAAACCTTATATTCCCAAGGAATTATGTGCAGTACATCCATGTGGGGCGATACCAAGGAAACTAAAGCAACTTAGTGAATTTTCCCAAAATATGTATATCTGGAAACAGTTTGGTATAGCAAGTCCTTGTCTACCAAGTTTGACATAATTGTGGTAGCCACTGTTTGACAGGCCGTTTCTTCTAAGAATTTATAATTTTTCTCTTTTCGTAACTTTCTTGAAAGTAGCTTTTAAATTAATAATTTTACCTTTCTAGATCATTATCGTGTTATTTTATTGATTTTGATTACTTTTTCGTCAATTTTGGTGTTTTTCTGAGGAGTGGAAAAATCAAGAAGTCCAAGATGGCGGGATACAAGATAGCCACGTTTGAGAACGTGACGTAGTTTTCACGTATGGCGTCATGTTGCTTGCACGCGCAACAAAAGACAGTTTTGGTCAGTTTGAGTTTCGTAATAGACGTTTTCAAAAAATTAATTGATGACCATGGCTGCTGCAAAAAGGTAAAACTCTATGTTCAAGAATTTAATATAAGCTATTTTACGCTTACTTTCACATCCTCCACAAGTTGCGAAACAATTGGCCTGCATAAACTGATAGTACATGCTGCCACTATCACAAAACCCTTGACTCTTCCAGACAGCACAACCACTTAATTTGTCTTGCTGTTCTTCAGTGCACACTGCAAAAGATATCAAGAAAAAATGTTAGGTTCAGATGTAATACCCTAAAGTCCCAAATGAAGGCCCACTAATTGGATAAAAAAAAATAACATAACATAAGCTAAATGACCGGTAAACTGATTTCGGACAATTATCCCGACTTGAGGTAGAGTCAACGCTAGTATTAAGCTTCCTATCTTTGCTTGGAGGTGGTAAATGATTCAAAACTATCGTGGTTTTTTGCGGCTTGTTTCTCGGCAGGGTAACAATATAGCCTGCGTGATAATCGCGGAAAGGGGAGAGAAAGGGGAGGGAAAGAGGAGAAACTGATTCGCGAGCGCGGAGCACGAGAGGAAGGGTGGGGGAGCGCCTACTACCACGCCACTGCTTTTGTCGTTTTTTTACAGGCTCTGGCTTGGAGAAAGGGTGCAACGGGGATTGACGTAAGAGATACGGGTCGGCATCGAAAGAAAACCAAATTGTCTATATAAATCCTTCGTTATTATTATTATTATTATTATTATTATTATTACTATTATTACTATTATTATTATTAGTATTAGTATTTATAAAAAGAAAGGAAAGATATTTTAGGGTGGTAGTATTTTTTTCTTATTACGATATATTAAGCCTGGTTTTATCAGCGCAAGCATAAGAGTGTTGTGTGAAGTGAAAACGAACGCCGACGAAAGCATAAGCACCAGCACGAAAAAAATTATCGTTTTTAAACTTTTGAATGGATAACGTGGCTTCCGAAGAAGCAAATTCCTAGTTTTAACAAAAAGCAGTAGCTGCGATTACGTATACAGCGGCGAAGTAAATGTAAGTTTATTTTCGTTGTTTGTAAGCCGCTCTTTCAGACAATTTTATATGCCAAGCTGTCACTTTTGGAGCCCAGTAGTTCTCTGCCGTTTGTAGAATTTTATTAAATTTTAAAGCTCGTCTTGGAGGCAGCCTTATTACTTTCTTAATTCTAGCCAATGACAACACGTTAGTGACGTCAGAGGCTTTTGATTTAGCCTAAAAGGTCGACGCTGGTAGCTGAAGCTGATGTCTGTCTGTCTGTCTGTCTTCTGTGAGGTCTGGGGTACTCTGTGAGATGTTGGGTAGGGGTATGCTGCAAGGACACTGAAACCTTTACCTTCTTAGCGGCACAAACCCACACAGCTTATAGATGGGAGTACGTCTTCCGGGCTTTGACGTGTTTGCATCGCTTTCCAGCCCAGGGAAGGGGAGAATGCTGTGTGAGCTTTTGGATGGTAAGGGGGGGGGGGGGAGGGGAAGAGGAGCTGTTAGAACTCTAAATGACCTTACCCTGTGCCTCAAGTGGCCTGTTATTGTTTCAGGTCGAAAGTGCTTTTCGTTTTGGTCATAGTCACTATATTTAAGATAGACGATATATTTAACAATTAGATTATGAGCTCGAGATTTCTATCGCGTGATAGTTGATGAGGCCGAAGGCCGAATCAACTATCACGCATAGAAATCGAGAGCGAATAATCTAATTATTTTAGCATAAATCTACTGGACGTTCAAAACTTAACAGCAGAAACTACATGTTCTTATTGAAAAATGATATAAATAGGTCCCACCGCGCGCGAAAAACACTCTACTCACTCTCTACAACAGAATAGATAGTGAGTAGCGTAGCCAATCAGAGAACAGCATTAGTGATAGAACGCTATATAGCTAGTAGATTTATACTAATAAATATTAGATATTATATTAAATAAATAGGTGCAGTATTTGGTTTTCCCATTTGCATAGCTTTCTTGATGATTACAATGAAAAATACTCAGTGAGTAGTACTTGCATGTAGCTTTGTTTGTTTTTCAATATTTTAAGCATTGAGTTCCATTCGGGTTATATATTAGGCAAATTTGAAAGTGTGAGGAACAAATCCACAAATATTAAGCTAGACCGTACAAAACGGGAAGAAATATTTTATTTTACTTCGAACATTGGTTCGTCATATTTCTAAGTTTGTAAAACCAGACTGATGACCTTCAGAGCCTGATACATTTTCTCAACTGGTAACAAATTAAGAATAAAAGAATAACACGAAGAAACATAAAATGTATTTTAGAATTATGGTGGTGTTTTTTGCTAAATGATGATATCATGAAAATCATATAACAAGGCATTACCTTTGAATTTTTCTCAAGGTGTTGGTCAACTAATGTCGTCTGGTCCTGTTGCTCAAACTGCCCTGCCAGTGAGAATTATGTCAATTATGTCTCCCCTTTTATACCGTTCCAGCTGGAGATCCCAAAAAATATTTGTTTCATCAGGTGTTGCATGAGTGATTTGATTGACTAAAGAAATTTCCAATTTGGCAGTTCTTTCTTTGAAAACCCGAAAAAATTTAAATGAGCCCATCAAAACAATTTTTCATAGAAAAACTGTTGTTTTAAAATATGGGGTTCTACAATTCTATTTGCTACTGCTATTAAAGAAAACCTCCATTTTTTTAAAAGCATTATCGAAAATCCCGGATTTAGAATTCCAAGTGACATATCAGCAGGCCTTTTTCAAAGAAAAGGTGTCGTATGTAAGATTTTGACTTGTTTGTACATTAACATATCTAGTCTATTGTTTTGACGTCACAATTCTTCAACGTAGAGAGGATCAATATTTGGAGCATACGAATTTTTTGTTTCAATCTAAAACAACAACAACGACAACAGCAAAATAAAACTTTATAAGGAAAAAAAAATCGCTAAAGCAAAAGCTACAGCTACAGTGTATGTTGCAAATAAATCCACCCTTAGCCTTAGGCACTAGAGTAGCACAAAAATGACTTTTCTAATTAAACCGTGGTTAATCTTGAACTATTCTAAAGAAAATTGGAAAAAAAGGAGGACAAATTGCTATGATTTGTTTGCTATTACTTTGTCGTCGCAGCTAAGCTACGAAAATGCTAAAGGGAAAAAAAATTAATAAAAAAATCGGCACGAACCTTAGCCTCTGAGGCAGAAGTATATATCTGACTAATTAAACCGTGGTTTATTTGGAAATATGTTAATATTTTAAACAGCGGGGAAAACTGCTGTGCTTTATGTGCTTTTACTTTATCATTGCAGCTAAGCTAAGAAAATGTTAAAAGGGAAAAAAAAACAGAAAAACAAAAAAATCGGGCAAACTCCTCAAAAAACAATTTACGGGCGATCCATATAAGCGAAAGCGAAAAGTTACTTCGTATATTTATATTTCCCTTCCAATTTCTTTAAAAAAAAACAAACACAGAGAAAATAATTTCTACGATAAGCACTATTTCATTTCTTAGGGTGTAGTTGACTCAATTAGTTATAACAATCTTTACTCATGAAAAGAAGTAACTTAATTTATTCTAGGACACAGGATGTGTATTTTATCGTAAATTTCTTTCCATTTTCTATGTTAAAAAGAAGTAACGTCGATACTTTGGCAATCACTCTGAGTATGCTTTGAGCCCTTCATGAATATGTGGTTTTGTAGTACATTGTAAATGTTTTTTATGTTCTCTCCTCCCAATTTTTTTTTTGTCATAAGAAATCTATTGACAAAAGGCAGGAGAGTTACAAAGGCCCTAACAAGTCATAAGAACATCTCAGCGCTTGAGTTAAGTTTCCATCATATTTAACTTCTTTGAATTTTGTTTTTCTTTAAAGCCTTTATAGAAAAAAGGACTTAATATTTCAAAAGTAAAAACACATATTATATATTGACACACAAAACCTGTTGACGCATTCCAGTCTACATGGCTCCTGTTTTTGTATGGTGTTGGTATAACAAGTATAAAAAGAATTCGTAAATTCGGGATTTGCTGTTTGTTCAGCATGAACTGTGCGCTGATATTGAGGATGACAGAGGCTAATTATTTTTCTTCTTCTTTTTTGTTGAGTTTATTTCTTATAAGGAGATATACATGTTAGAAGACAAACTCTTCTGTTCACTCCCTAATTCAAACCTACAATAAATATAAGTAGTGTGGCTCGAACTGTTTTTTCAGTCTCTAAATGAAAACTACTGAGCAGTACTTGCATGTACCTTTGTTTGGTTTTCAATATTTTGGACACCAGAGTTTAAGATTATACTTCGGGTTATATAATAGGCAATTTTGAAAGTGGAAGGAACAAATCCGCAACTGATTAAGGTAGGCCGTACAAAACGGGAAGAAATATTTTATGTTACTTCGAACATTGGTTCATCAGATTTCTAAGTTTGTAAAACCATACTGATGACCTTCAGAGCCTGGTGCATTTTCTTAACTGGTAACAAATTTAGAATAAGAATTAACACGAAGAAGGAAGGAGGGTTCAAGTCCTCCTTCTTACCACTTACTGTATTTGTAACAGGGTAGCCCCGTATTCAAATCCTAGGCCACGCATGTAAACAGCCAACTGGTAAGCCTCCTACCAGTTCGGATTATTAAAATGTTTTTGTTCAGTTTATAATGCTACTTTCTCTGATTTATGGTTTCCCCAATTAGAACCTTCGTGCTAAATTCATGATCAGCGACACATAAATAGTAAGAGTGATTTATTTATTATATTAATTTTATCTTAACGTTACTTGCCTAAGTTCGCGAAAGGTTGTTTGTTAAACGGCATTTATAATAGCTTGAGTCAAGTTGCAATACTGATCATCAGCATCGTAACATAGAAATGATGTTTTTTAACTAAATGATGGTATGATGAAAATCATAACAAGGCATTTAACTTTTGAATTCTCCTCAAGGTGTTGGTCAACTAATGTCGTCTGGTCCTGCCGCTCGATCTGCCCTTCCAGTAAGAATGCGCGCCTGTCAGGTATGTCTCCCGTTTTATACTATTCTAGCTGGAGATGAAACCAAATTTAATCCCTCCCAAAGGATATTCGTTTCATCAGGTGTTTGCAAGAGTGATTTGATTGACTAAAGAAATTTCCAGACTGAAAGAATTCTAATGAGTCCATTAACAACGATTTGTCTAAGAAAAATCGTTATTTTAAGACTTGGGATTCTTCCAATCTATTTGTTATTGCTGTTTAAGAAATTCTCTCTCTTTTTTCCTAAAATGGTGTGTAAAATCCCGGATTTAGAATCCCAAGTGATATATCAATGGGTCTTGTTCAACGAAAAAATGTCGAATGTAAGATTTTCACTTGTTTGTACATTAACATATCTAATCTATTGTTTTGACGTCACAATTCTTTGCTAATCGTAGAGAGGATTAATTTGGAGCATAAGAAGTTTTTATTTTAATCTTAAACAACAACAACAACAACAGCAAAATAAAACTTTATGAAACAATCGCTATAGCAAAACCTTCAGCTACAGCGTACGTAAATACGCAAATAAATCCACCCTTAGCCTTAGGCAGCAGTACATAAATGACTTTTCTAATTAAACCGTGGTTAATCTTGAAATGTTTGAATGTAAATTTGAAAAAAGGAGGAGAAATCGTTATGCTTTATTTACTTTTACTTTATCATTGTAGGTAAGCTAAGAAAATGCTAAAAATAACAAAAAATCGAACAAAAAAAATCGATTCTACCCTTAGCCTAAGGCAGAAGTATATATCTGACTTTTTTAATTAAACCGTTTTTAATTTGGAAATATATATGTTAACATTTTAAACAGCGGGGAAAATTGCTATGCTTTATCTGGTTTTACTTTATCATTGCAGCTAAGCTAAAAAAATGTTAAAAGGAAAAAAAACAAACAAAAAAACAAACAAACAAACAAATCGGGCAAACTCTTCAAAAAACAATTTGTGGGCGATCCATATCAAGCGAAAGGTCACTTCGCATATTTATATTTCCCTTCAAATCTCTTAAAAAACACACGGACAGAGAAAGTAATTTCTACGATAAGTACTATTTCATTTCTTAGGGTGTAGTTGACTCAATTAGTTATAACATTTTTTACTCATGAAAATTCCGAGCAACTTTATTCTAGAACACAAGGTGTGTATTTTATCGTAAATTTCTTTCCATTTTCTATATTAAAAAGAAGTAATGTCGATACTCTGGCTATCACTCTGAGCATGCTTTCAGCCCTTCATGAAAATGTGATTTTGTAGTACATTGTAAATGTTTTATACGTTCTCTCCTCCCAATTTTTGTGTCATAAGAAATCTTTTGACGAGAGGCAAAAGAGCTACAAAGGCCTTGACAAGTCATAATAAGAACATCTCAGCGCTTGAATTGGGTAAGGTTTGCCATCATATTAACTTCGCTTCTGTTTTTTTTTGCCTTAATAGAAGAAAGGACTAAATATTTCAAAAGTTAAAATATATGATATATATACTGACACATAAAACCTGTTGAAGCACTATAGTGTATATAACTCTTGTTTTTTTTGTAACGGTAAAAAAGTCTAAAAAGATTCATATTTCATAAATTCAGGACTTGCTGCTTGTTCAGCATGAACTGTGCGCTGATATTGAGGGTGACACAAGTTAACTATTTTTCTTCATCTTTGTTTTTCTCTTCTGTTGACTCCCTAATTCAAACCTTCAATAAATAGTGTGGTTTGAGTTGTTTTTTTTTTATTATCTAAACTAAACGTGATCGTTCCAGTGAAAACTACTGAGCACTAATTGCGTGTAGCTTTGTTCGTTTTTGGGCTGATTGCGGAATTACCTGCTAAGAAGAATCTGAATTGCCGGCTATTTGTGGCACGCGAGGCCAAAAGCCTGAAGGCCGGGAATGAATTTTTCTGCCACCAAGAAATTTATATTTTTTGAGAAGTGTATACATACGGAGAGAGTACCTGTCCAGGATTGACGATAATGGGCACAGCCGAGTACCGTGTGATCGTGGGATGCCATATTTGATGCTTGCCAGCTTGCCGAATTGAGAGTTAAGGCTGTTGTTTCGTATTTGTTAAATATTGTCACAAATTTTGATGAATGACTTGAATTTTTTACAATTCCGGAAATCCACAAAATGTGTCTGGAGTACTAGCAGTTTGAAATTTCAAATTGCACATCACAGCTGCTCCGTTTGGTCACTAGGAGACGACAAGCCGTTAGTCCCTTATTAAAAAAAAATTGGCAGACTAAATGGCCTTCATAGGTTAAACTCAGAGCGCACGCGTCCAGTCACCCCTAGTGAAAAGGTGGACTGCAGTTACCGTAACCTTTGAAGTGAACTAAGCCACGGCGTCACAGGTGATCAGATGATGATGATGATGATGATGACGACGACGACGACGATGATGATGATGATGATGGTTTGTAGTGACTGGTGAAAGCGATGATACCTGGTGAAGATGCTGAGGGCTACGATGGTGCCCGTGAGTTTCCAGGGGACACGATGGTGAATTTCTAGGGAACAAGAAACATAACTAGTACCTGCTCTACGTAGTCGAAAGGGATCCATTTGAATATGAATTTTCATCGAGGATCCGGTAAAAACAAGTATTGTTATGCTCATAATTTACTTTTATTTTTCACCATGTCTACTACTACATGCAATCATTTCTTAATTGCCATTTTACTCTTCCCGAAATAGTGCATGAAAGTTATCAATCAGGCTGATCCTCGATTATGACTTCTTTTGGCGGGCTTGTTTCTGCAAAATAAAATGGAGAAAAACTTTACACAGTCAATATCAGTCAGTTATCTATAAAACGTACTGGTTCCTATTAACGAAAATTGTTGTCAGTCGTCAACAAAAATAATCCAAACAGTTCTTGGAGTAAAGGTTTTGCGTACGCTTGGGCGGAGAACAGTGCATTTTCGACGAAAACCCTTGTCTATGAAATTGAGTTCAGTCGTGTTGAAAAGTAAGAAAGAGCGTTTTTTCAAGGCCATTAATTAATTTGTTCGGAGAAGGATTTGTGCTCTAAAATGAGTTCTAGCTTATCATAACATAAATCCCAGAATTGTTTCCACTCAGGTTATCACGCCATTCATAAATTACCTGCTTGAGATTCTTTCTTACGGAGGTTGTTATTTTTATGAGAGTACAATGAATGCAAATGTTGTCATGCCTCGCCAATGGCAGGAAACCCCTGAAACGCGAAATGTTTCTGAAGTTTTTTTTTTCAAGGGAAATTCGCCATTTTGAATTCATTGCCGCCAGCCTCGAATTCCATATTAAGAAGTAAAATTTGATTCCAGCAGCGGCGAAAGTTTTGCGAGCTTTTGGTTGCCACTCAAGGATTTTGGGACCAGCAAAGAACAAAACAGGATACATTTGTTTTAGTACTAGAAATTTGTGTGTGATTTTCGTATTGAAAGCACTGCCAGCGAGCTAGGAAGGGCTAAGGAATCTGTATACTCTGATAAGACCATAATACATGCACGCCATTTCGTTATCTGGAGTCTAACTCTTAAGCTTACAACCGGATATTTTTGCAATCTGATCCAGGTTTCCTACTCGAGATATGTGAGGAAGTATTCTAACACTACCATATTCAGACTTTTGGCGAAAATCAAGAGGAAAATGTTTCTTTTCTTCTGCTGGTTTTTCTCATTTTCCTCCAATTTAAATATATGTCAGCCTATTCTTCATTATCCCGTAAAATAATTTATTCCATCCAATCGCGTCGTACATGAGCTTTTATTATGGCCAACTTGGTGCTGCGCGCTTCTTTGGCTATCAGTTCCTATAAGACTCAATCTTATGGAACAATTGCCTGGGTGGAGACGCAAAAGATGCATTATTACCCACTTATTAACTTGTGAGCGCGCTCATTGGTCAAAAAAAAAAAAAAACGCGTGGTACAAGTGGTACCAGAAGTATGGACACTTCTTCTGTCCAATCACAACCCAATTCTTTGCTTTTAGTGAACAAAAAGGAAAACAGTAACGCCCCTTTTGGGAGTGATTTGTGTGTTTAGCATTACTTAGTACATTTTTATGTTCAGCAACTCACTCCATTTGGTGAGTTTTCCCTCTTAACAAACGGCGGAAAGCAATAATAAAATTTTTTATTCTACTGTTTTGACATGTTTATTGTCTCCTAAAACGCTTCGAGGTCAAACATTTTGGATAAGTGTCATATGGACCTAAAAACGAAAAACACCAAAAAAATAAAACTTTCAGATTGTGTTACTCCCAAAGGTCGGCTATTGTTTTGCCCATCCATTGTTCTGTATCAACAAAGAGCTATCTGGATTTGTGTATGATCAATTGTTCATAAATACTGTAGATATCTGTACCAAAGGCCGGGAAGAAGCTTTATTGGGGTCATGTACTTCTTAGCTTATCGCATTTTCCCAATTTAGAGTAACGTCAGTAACCAATAATTGGCGAAAGTCATTTTAAGGTTTAAACCGCGTTTCTCGAGTTCTTTACTCTTAAATGAAATATTTGTTTCGCTGATTGTCAATTAGTATGCCCCTGGTAAACTGGGGGACTAGATTATCATGCATAGACGAAAGTGTCCACACCTCCTGTGAAGGTGTGGCTAAAAGCCAAAGTGGATAGTTGGGGACCTCAGACTAACGATGTAAGTAGTACCACGCTGATCGAAAATAAGAAGGATTTCATCTTAAAATGGACATTACAGATATGTGTTGGTTTAACAATCTCAGCTAGTAACAGTAGTTATGTATGGTACTTTCTTGAATGTTTTTAATGAAAAACACTCTTTACGGTGCTTACTTTAAGACGCCGCTTTATCCTCCACGTTTTCTGCAAACTGGCCCAGAAAATTTCCAGGAGGGTAAAATCGTGCCACGATGTAGGTCGTAACATACCCATCATCTCCACGCTGTTGCGCAAGAGCCACTCCGAGATCAGTAGTTCCCTTCCAAACAATCTGCAAACATTTCAAGTGAGATTATACTTTATAAATAACCATCGACTTGTGTCAGAACCCTCTCCGAAAATTGCCTCTAGAGCACCATGAAAGTACTGTTTTTTCCGGAAGAAAGATCATGAGGCTAGGTCGCCTTCACCGTCCTCTCCTAGCCATTGTTATTTTTTCGTTCACTAATAAAAATAAATAAATAATTCATGTTGCCACACTATAGTGGTTTGTTGAGTCCTGGATTTCCGCTTTCGCGTGCGCAAGTTCTTCAAACCAGTTAGAACAGGGAAACCATATTTGGTAGTAGTTTTCAAATTTGGAGCACTTTTGAAATGCATCCTTAAATTTCGGAAAACACCTTCAAGCTATTTACGGGAAACGTTTGCTAAAGCGGATACAAGATTGGAGAAATTGGGCTTTCTAACTACTACGTTTTAGGAGGTCATAACGGCTCCGCTCTGTCGACCAGTTATTTTAATTCAAAGAGAAAAACAAATGAAAATTCTCAATGATCCAGAGGTGCGCTAGACCAGCATGCTTTGCGCTGAAATTCAATGCAATCATGGATGACATCAGAGTTGAGAATGAAGAAAAGTAAAAATGTGAAAAAAATCAAATAAAACAAATACACTTCAACTACTTCATTCAACGGCTCATAATACTACCGTAAAGTTTCCAAAACGAACTCTTCGAAAGTAGCCATTGAGTTTAAAGGTTCTTGGTGTGTCTTACTAAAGACAAAAAAGCAACAACAACAACAGCAACAACAGCCAAAAAAAAAAATTAATAAAAAACTGACCATTTTTGCATAGACCGGTTCTTCCTTCAGATGAAAAACGCAACTGCCGTTTCCCAGACTAATCCTATTCATGACCAAATCAGACTAAGGATTTTATTTCGAATTTGTTGTTATCAGTTTTTGTCTTCCCTTTATCATTGCCTTAAAGCTGTGGTAATGAAACTGGGAAGGTGTAAAGCATGAGTACGTTCGGAAACACTGATCTGTTTTAAGGCCGGCAACATAAATCAACATAACGTGAATTTACATCATGAGTTTCGAAAAACCTCCGTCTAGTATTTGTCATTTTCGGTCTTTTTATTTTGCTATTCCTCGTCTTTAGAATACCACCAAAATTGACATTAATAGGGAAGTTGGACAACATGTCAACTTGGGCCTGCATAACTTGGTAAGCATGCCTGTCAAAATATCATACGTTCATTATGTTCATTTTTCAGAACATGTGGCTACATTATGACTGTTATTTGGAAAGTTTCAAGTTACAGGTGATCATCCCGGGTCTAAATAGGAATAAACATTCTTTTACCTTTGTAATAGCAATTATACGTACCTGTGTGAAGTGACCGGTTGCGGAAGAAAATCCAGGGTTGTCATAATCATAGTGTGGCTCTTCTTTGTCATACCTTTTGATGAAAAAGAGAAACACAACATTGTTGCAATTATTTTACATTGCACTTACATACACCAAATTCACAAATGGCGGACGCGCGGAAAAAAGCCTGGTACCTAACACTAAAACGAGCACTAAAACGAGGCCTTTTAGGACAAACAAAAAATAATTTTGCTGCTAGCGTATGCAAACTGCATAGAAAGTAGTACAATTTTCTTGGATAACAAGCTCCCTGGTTACAGATTTCATTCAGGATCAGTCCACGATCCAGGTCATAGTGTTTATTGCTGTGCTCCTTGTTGTAATCCGAAAGGAAACGTTTACTCTCATGAGAAAAGAGTCCGATAATTTTGCTTTTCGAAGGAACTAAACCTTTGCGGGCAATGGTTAGAGAATCAAATAAATCACCTCGCAGTTTTCAATTTTTGTACTCGGCCAGTAAAAACATCGATACTTCTGGAAACCTAAACTAAAAATTAGCAATAAATTGAGCGTTGTATCGTGCCTTGTAGTAGCAAAGGTATTTTTAGAGACGGCGGGAGTATAAATTTCTATAGCGGTATGGAAGTAATCTCTACTGTCACACAAAACGTATACAAACGTCCAGCTCTTTACACAAGCTCAAAAGCAAATTGTTTGAGTAAACGAGGAAGGATCAATTTTAGAAGAACGACTACAAAATACTTAAATCCAACTGGGAAATGCTCACGCCGTTAAAATCACGTAAGTTTGAATAGATAATTTGCCGTTTTATGTTCATGGGTTCGCAATCTTGCTCACGATTCAGCAAATGCTGAAACCCAGGGGAAAACGGTGTTAATATACGGGCTTTCAATCGAAAATGTTGGGATGTTAAATCTTTATACGATGAGAAAAAAAACTAATGGAACTTTACATACCTCCGGGCTTATCTCAGAAAGAGACAAACTGGAAGAATAATTTTTGTGGTTCTATGTCCGCATTGCAGCAAAGATCCCATGAGAGACATTTGGCAATTTTATTTCGCATTTTTCACTCAAAGACCAACTTTATGACACAGTGATCAATATATGTTTGTCCTGAAAAATAGTGCTCGTAAAATTACAAAGTCTACATCTCGTGTCTTTGAGTCATTCTTGCAGAGATAGATTGGCACGTTTTTGGTTTGTGTACAATGAATCGTACCAGGATAATAAGAAAACAATCCTTTCCTTGGTTGGTGCAGCCTTCAACTCTCAACGATTTAGGAACAAAAAGGGATAAGCATAGATTACGTCAGGTGAGAAATTAAAAAAAAATCGATGAACAGCGAAACAACAGATAGATCAAGCGATACAAGCTTACCGCTGACAAGTTGGAATTAAGTGAGACAACTTCAGCATCAAAAGCCAATAAATTGAACTCGTAATTTTCCATGATCAGCTCCGATAGATTTCTTCCATCCAAAGAGGATCCAGGGACGAGATATTGCCTCGGTAAGGGCAAAATTACATACAGAAAAGTGATGTTTTCATTTTTCTTTCGACGACTATCCTGAAAAGCCTCGATTCCATGCTTGGCCGCTCACTCGCCCCAGGCCAGCCTCTATTTGTGAATTCGGTGTATACTACCTTTTTTTTTTAGCTGAAGCAAGTGCTTCCGGTAGCAACAGAAAGAGGTGTATTTCAGCCGTTTACCCCATAATCAAGTAAGTATCGCGATTCTCAGCTTCTTTCGATTGTTTTTGAGACGTCAAAATAACTACTTTGGGGCTCCTTCCATTCAAAACAGAAATTCCAAGGTTCTCGTCATAAAGCGGCAAGAAATGTAAATTAATTTGCCGTTTAAAAGATAAAGGAAAGCAATATTTAACTTTAGAGTCCATGTTATAGAAAGAAATAGGTAAGACGGAATAAAAACGTGTTTTCATTTGTTTTTAACAGTTTGTTTTTGTCGAGGGGCTGTTGTGCGCGCGCTAATCACGTAATCGTGTTTTTGGAAAAAGTTTTGAACGAAAAGGTCGTCGAGTTTGCATTATTTTACCTGTAATTTGTCGACTTCTGCAACCTAACAAAACTGTATAAAGATGCTTCTTTGAATTTATTTGTGAGGAGCACCGATTTATGGTGAGAAAAGCCCATATTTTGATGATTTTTCTGCAAAACAAAGATTTTATAGCGCGTACAAACATTCGTGTTCAACACTTGACAAGTTGTAAAAATTTATCTTTTAATCCGGCAGGAATTCTCCGTTTTGCGTTTGTTTCGCCTGTAAAACGATGAAATCTTGATACAAAACTGCATTTGAGACGGCATTTTGAGACGGCAATTCTGCATTATATTGACGGCGTTGAAAGAAAATATATTCTCCGTACTGGGCTGACCGTCGCTTCGCGACTCCGCTCAATACGGAATATATTTTCCTCCAACTAGCCGTCAATATACTGCAGAATTGCCGTCTCAAAATCGCAATTAGTTTATAAGGTCTCACCAAGCATGATTTCCTAGTCGAATAGAAAACTCGGCATCTCATGTAAATTTTAGTTTATTTTACTTGTCACTTACCATCCATTCATAGCGTCTACACACGTACGGAATGTTGAACCCCATCCCCAGGCTAAGTTTTCTCCCTCGCCAGTCCCAGTTGCGTGTACCAAGCCGGAATCTAAACTGAGCAGATGATCAGCCCAGGTCTGTGCATGCTGAGTCAGGGTATCATTCCAGACGAGTGGTGACGCTCCATGAAGAGCACGCTTGGCGTTATGGGCTTGCAGACAGGCGTCATGGTCCACTTCAAAAAGAGAGAAAAAATATTTTACTGATCACACAGTAAATACTTTACTTACCTATTAATTTATTTTATTTTGGTGGTTTTTTTGGGAACACGTAACAATTATATCAACTGGTCAAGTGTGATAGTACTCACTGCACTTTTACCTCTCTTCTCTTTATGTTCCAATAATTATGATGATCGTGTACTTCAACAGGCCCATTGTGAACATGTCCAGTGCATAATTTTAGTCACAGAAATCATGAACTTAAAAGTATGACATTACTGCTACGGGCTGTACGTCTAATTGGATGTACGATACAGTAGGTTTATTGTAGTTTAAATATAATGCTGTGAAATTAAAACAAAACAAAACAAAACCTCTTTCAGCGCAAATGTAACTCCTCACTAAATTAATGAATTTGTAAACAAGGCGTAAAACTACTTACCCGTTGGAGGTTCAGTGGGTGGCACTGAAAAAACAAAATGAACAAAACAACTTTAAAATGGGTAATATAGAATCGGCTCTTTGCTCGCAAATAATTATAACATAGTTGTAATGCACCTAACGAGTTAAAAAATATCCCTAATCTAACTATGTACAACAAACATATTGAAAAGAGAAGGGGGAGGGGAAGCTAAAAGTGCTGCGCGTGTTTGCTGGAAATAAATCTGCGCACTGTATATTGTATTGTATAGAATCTTTTCAGGTAACATGCATGTTACAACCTTAAGATTACAAATTATTGAAAATAACAACAAAGGCTAAACACCTATATCCCTAATTAAAAACCTATATTCCTAATTAATTAGGTACAGTACATCTATGTGGGGGAATAAAACAAAGAAAACAAGAACCCAAGGCGGACAGTTTTACTTCAGCTGATGTTTTGAAAATTTGCCTAGTTTGTGTGAGAAGTCACTTAGAGTCACGTGCACTGCACTGATACATTTCAGGAGCAATTTGTTTAGCCCTTCGTATGCTGTAAACCTTCAATAAAAAAGTTCACTAGCTATAAATATGAATAACAGTGGAGCTTTCGGTTGTCGGAATACAGCTTTCGATGAGTAAAAGCGGAATAAAAATGAATCTAGTGTTATACTTTGCAGGATGGCCAACATTAGGTTCTGCAAAGTTTTACAGGGCGTCTAATGGAATTTGCCCTGATTGGGTCCTTTGTTTTTCTTGTTATTCTTCGACACGTATAGGTAAACCTAACGTTTTGATCTGGCCATTCGTTACGTCACCTGACTATACCTTTTTTGCGTATATTCTGGACTGATGAAAGGCGGCAATGAAGATCACAATAGCGTAATAGCAGGTGCCCCCTCCTCCTTCATCTCGGCGCTTCGCGGTTGCGATTTTTACCCCTTTTCCCTCCCATTTCGGCTCCTGACGCATAGGCTACTTCACTGCATCAGTGACATGTCACTATACATTGACGGTGGCGTGACGGCTCAAGTCGGGTGGTCAGCTAGAGATCGAGCGAGCGATTCTATACTATGCTCAAGCTCAGGAAATGGTCGACTACAGAACCAATTTATTTTCGTGAAGAGCTTGGTAATTCCAAACAAACTTTAAGTAATTCTGGCAGGTTTGCGTTAAGAATTTCTGTCCCAACCTGTGAGAGTTTCTGACTGGCTGGCCAAACCACATAATTATATTCTAAGCCATGAACGTAGCGATTTTATAAGCCTTTACGTCACAATCCTTTATAAATTCGAACCGCCGGGTATTAGTCGTGAAAGAACCGCGCCCGGAAGCCGGGAATCTAGACAGTGCCTAAAAAATAAAAATAAAAACGAACACACAAACAAACAAAAAACATTTTGGGGGGATGTGTGAGCCCAGAAATTATAACCAGGGTTTTGCGGTATATCTGATCACGATCTTGAGCTGTCTTGGAGAAAGGATCTGGCCGGGGATTGACATAAGAGATACGGGTCTGCATCGAAAAAACCCAAATTGTCTTGGTAGTACCTGGTTAGTGAAACACGCATTGTGTTGTATTTTAGCGGGAGGAATTGAGATGAAGGATTTTCCACACAGATGAAAAATTGTGTGGAATCTAAACAACAAACGCACATGTACTTTGAACTTAATATGTAAACACGTTATTAATTTAGACCAAAATGCACTTGAATACTTACCCGCTCTTTTCTCTACAAGTACTTTGTCCCAAGCAGCATCATTAGGAAGACGTGGTACTGGATATTTAGGTCCAGGAGCACCATCACTGATGCTTTGGAAAGCCACAAGGAATAATAGTACAGTGAAGAATGGCATGGTTCTCGGAATAGTCTAGAATCAAACAAACAAAGGACATACTAGACTGATGGTTGGCATATAACAGCAATAGCAACAATTTTATGGTATAGAATTTCAGCTTAGGCAAAAAGTAAAATGATACGAAATCTCAAAGCTATGTTTCTTCACTTAGCGCTTTGTGCTTAGAAACTGGTTTCGTTTTAGTACGAGAAATGCGAATTTTATCCTTCGAAACTTACGTGTGACCTTACTGTTTACGGAAGCAATGACCTTAAATGCCTAAGCTTTGTTTAAAAAAAAAAATTCCTCAATCTTGTTTCGAGAAATGTTTTGTAAGAACGAAAGACGCTAATGGTCAAAGCGAACAAATCAAATTAGAAGAAAACGAAGCATATTATTCATGTACGTGCGACTTAAAGCAGACAATTTTTACGGCTCCGGTCGGTCCACTATCAACAGCACCGCACAGCTGTTTATGAACACACGCTATACTTGCAGACTTTTTAAAAGCTTGATTATTTTCTTATTTTTTAACTGCCTTCTGGTCCCTTTTTTATGTTGTTTAATACTTAGACCACCTTTCGGCATTGTCCCACACGTTAAACGCACCTATGTGAGAAAATTTCCTTGAACAGCTCTGTTCTTTTTCATTCATGTGTCCTTTGTTACACACTCACATTACCATCGGTTGGTATTTCTGTCCAAAATCTTCATTTAACAGAATAACATCTAAGTAAGGTGCAAATTGTGGCATTGTATAGGGATCACCATCAAGACTTTTAAAGGTTTTATTTCGGAAATGAAACTTTATTTAGCACGGTGTTATATATTACGGAAAACAACTGACACTATTTTACTTAAAACTTGCTTGCATTAACCCCCCCCCCCCCCCCTCATTTTTCCCTTCTTTTGCTTCAAACAAGGATATGCATTTTTTTTTAAATCTCTTCTTAAGCGCCAAATGTACGAAATACTATTTGTTAGTTATATACCAAAATTCTTTCCCTCGTTGCAGAATTAACGTTGACATAAAGAATAACATCGTTCACCCTACCAACTTGCCCTTGCTCAGCTTTACGTTGAGAAAGATAGGAAAGATGTTTTAAGGCGACAGTATTATTTTTGTTATTACAATATATAAAAAGGTTTGTATTTATATTTGAGTGGTCTCATTGTTTCGTTTTACAAGTTTAGATTTGCTACGCTTTCACGTGGGTAATAAAGTCCTATCAAACGTCACATCAAATGGAACACCGCTTATTGTTGATAGCATATGGTCTTTGTGTTATCAGTTTCATTATTTCGTTGTAACACCTTTTAATCCATACTTTTCAAATAGAGTGCAATATTAACAATGGTTTATCGTATCTTTTATATCAGAAAGATATGGTGTAGACCAGTTATTGCCCTCAGTGCTGATAGCAAAAAAGTGCAGACCTGTTTTCCGGTGGAATGGTTTTATAAGATCCAAGAAGGTAGACAACAACGGCATATCACTCTTGTTAATGTGTGAACCATCTTTATTTACAAACAAAACGTGCATTTAAAACAAATCGAAAATTAAAAAAATTAAGCCAATTTCGGCAGAACAAAAACCAGTACTGTACTGATACATGTGTCTGTAATTTTGCGCGGACTCTTGACTGCATTTCCTTCCCCTTACTGTATCAGAAAAAAGGTACCCTGTACTCCACGGTTTAAAGGCACAGCAAAATTTACTAATCTGCTACGGCAAGAACTTGAAAAATGCAACTAAACGAAGGAACTTTGGTCATGTACAGTAATTCAAGACCCTCAATTGAGTAACAACGGCGTTGTAGTTTCTTCAAGATGACTTCAATGACAGATTTGTCACTGGAACTTCGTAATTGCGTTCAAGTGTGTATGTAGCCTCCCACCCAGTCGTTTTTAGGAGAGTCGTATTTCACACTTCGAAAGAGGGTTCACCAGTTTTCTTTGTGAAAGAAAGAAGAACCCCTTTCTGAAGCTTTTTATAGATTGTGATAACCAGATCGATGACCCTCAGAGGATACCTTTTCTTATCTGGTAACAAATTTAGTACAACACGAAAAAAGAACAGAAAAATATACCTTAGCGTTATTTTCCTAAGTTCGTGAAAAATTGTTGGTTAACTGCACTTGTATAATAGCTTGAGTTTAGTTGCAATATCGTCAGCATCGTAACATAGAAATGGTGTTTTTTTAAATGATGGTATCATGAAAATCGTAACAAGGCATTACCTTTGAATTCTCCTGAAGGTGTTGGTCTACTAATGTCGACTGGTCCTGTCGTTCGATCTGCGGCTTCTAGTGAGAACGCGTGCCTGTCAGTTATGTCTCTCGTTTTATACTGTTCCAGCTGGAGATGAAACCGACTTATCGCTCCCAAAGGATTATGTTTCATCATGTGTTCTTTGTTTAAAAATCTGACCGAAATCTAACGCGTCCATCAAAACTATTTTTAATAAAACAACCGTTATTAGCTTAGGATTCTTCAAATTTATTTCCTAAAATGGTTTATCGTATCTTTTATATCAGAAAGATATGGTGTAGACTAGTTATTGCCCTCAGTGCTGATAGCAAAAAAGTGAGGAAGTAAGATATTGTATAGCTTTTTTCTCGCCAAAAGATGTCAGCCTTTTCGTGGAAACTGAATAATACTTGGGAACTAAGTTGAAAACACACCGAAAAAAGACTTTTAAAAATATCTAGCGCTGTTTGTTTTATCGTTATTAACTCCGTCAAGAAATGGATGTACTTTTTCCACTTTAAACCTACTTTATTGTAACATTTATTTCTACAGCGTAGGATATTTTGCCACTAGTTTGGCTAGCTGTAATATTGCTTGTTTTGCTAACTTAATATTCGTTCTCATTACATATATGAAAGAAACGTCTGAACAGTCAGTCTGAATAATAGCAATAAATAATTCCATATGGGACAAACCGTTCATGTTCAATAAATTTATTTTGGTACAATAGTCTTACTTTAAAGCCTTTATAAATGTGTCATTTCTTCCTTTGAAGGACTGCTAAGATTGTCCATTTTTGAGGGCCAATAATATTAAACCTTTGTGATATTAAGCTTGTCTTCGATGCAGCTTAATTAGTTTCCTAAGCCGTGGTTGATAATTTAAATTTTTTTATTTGCTTTTGTTTCTGTTCTAGTGTTTTATTAATGTATGTGTGCTACTTAATTTTACTTTTACTTGACTCATGTGTTGGTAACACCGTTACAAGTTAGTTGCAAATAAATAATGTTATAGCATATCCTTTTTATCATATTTAAATCAACTTCATCTTGTATTTTCATCCTGTTTTTTGGTTCAAAAAAGTACTTTTTCGTATTTGTCATGGTCACAATATTTAAGATGTATTAGATGTATTAGATATAATATTAGATAAATAGGCGTAGTGTTTGGGTTTTCATTCACTTATTCGCCGGTTAGAAATACCCCATTTGCATGGCTTCGTTGACGATCGAGGTACACCACAATAGAAAGTGAAATTTACACGTACCTTTTCATACTTTTCGCTTTAAGATTTTCCTAGCAAGCGAAATGTAACTTCGCACATTTATATCTCCCTTCCAGTTTCACAAAATACACACAGAAAAAAATTTCTACGTAAAGTACAATTTCATTTCTTAGGGTGTAGCTGATTCAGTTAGTTGTAACATTAGTCTTACCCATGAAAAAAAAAAGGCACTTTATCCTAGGAGACAAGTTTTTTAATTTGTCGTAAATCTCTTTACATTTTCGATATTAAACATGTGTTTTTTAGTAATTTGTATGTTGTAACTGTTTTTTGTTCTTTCTTCTCATTTTTTTCATAAGAAATGAAATCTTTTGACGAAAGGCAAAAGGGCTACATTAAGGCCCTAAACAAGTCATAATAAAAACATTTCGGCGCTCAGGTAAAGTTTGCCATCATATCTACTTCGTTGAAGTTTATGTTTTCTTAATAGTCTTTATAGAAGAAAGGACCGAACTATTTCAAACGTTTAAGTATACAGTGGAATTCCGATTTTTCGAACCTCCAAGGGAAATGGAAATTGGTTGGAAAAATCGAGAGTTCGAAAAATCGAAGGTGGCATCAAATCAGACCTGTTTTCTGGTGGAATGGTTTTATAAGATCCAAGAAGGTAGACAACAACGGCATATCACTCTTGTTAATGTGTGAACCATCTTTATTTACAAACAAAACGTGCATTTAAAACAAATCGAAAATTAAAAAATTTAAGCCAATTTCGGCAGAACAAAAACCAGTACTGTACTGATACATGTGTCTTTAATTTTGCGCGGACTCTTGACTGCATTTCCTTCCCCTTACTGTATCAGAAAAAAAGTACCCTGTACTCCACGGTTTAAAGGCACAGCAAAATTTACTAATCTGCTACGGCAAGAACTTGAAAAATGCAACTAAACGAAGGGACTTTGGTCATGTACAGTAATTCAAGACCCTCAATTGAGTAACAACGGCGTTGTAGTTTCTTCAAGATGACTTCAATGACAGATTTGTCACTGGAACTTCGTAATTGCGTTCAAGTGTGTATGTAGTCTCCCACCCAGTCGTTTTTAGGAGAGTCGTATTTCACACTTCGAAAGAGGGTTCACCAGTTTTCTTTATGAAAGAAAGAAGAACCCCTTTCTGAAACTTTTTATAGATTGTGATAACCAGATCGATGACCCTCAGAGGATACATTTTCTTATCTGGTAATAAATTTAGTACAACACGAAAAAAGAACAGAAAAATATACCTTAGCGTTATTTTCCTAAGTTCGTGAAAAGTTGTTGGTTAACAGCACTTGTATAATAGCTTGAGTTTAGTTGCAATATCGTCAGCATCGTAACATAGAAATGGTGTTTTTTTAAATGATGGTATCATGAAAATCGTAACAAGGCATTACCTTTGAATTCTCCTGAAGGTGTTGGTCTACTAATGTCGACTGGTCCTGTCGTTCGATCTGCGGCTTCTAGTGAGAACGCGTGCCTGTCAGTTATGTCTCTCGTTTTATACTGTTCCAGCTGGAGATGAAACCGACTTATCGCTCCCAAAGGATTATGTTTCATCATGTGTTCTTTGTTTAAAAATCTGACCGAAATCTAACGCGTCCATCAAAACTATTTTTAATAAAACAACCGTTATTAGCTTAGGATTCTTCAAATTTATTTCCTAAAATAGATAACAGGAGACCTTCATCAAAGAAAAGGTGGCGCATGTACGTAATATTTTCATGCGTTTCTTCATTTTAATGAAGCTTAACAACAACAAAAACAACAACAACAACAACAATAACATAAAACATTATAAATAAAACCCCTAGAGCAAAAGCTTCAGCTGTACTCGTATGCTGCAAATAACCAGGAGCCCAGGGGAGGGGGACACAGAAAGCAGTTTTGTGTACAAACCCATGATTACTACTGCGTGTTTTTTTGCTTGACGCAAAGGAATTCTTTGACGGAGGAATAAAATCTGGGCTAAATTGCAAGTACTAGACAGATGCAGAAGCCGATATGCTCGTAACAGACGACAGTCAACCGTGTTTCAAGAAACCAATAAGCGAGTCAAAGAATGATCCACATGAATTGAATTATGGAAAATATTCGTCGCAAATTCGTCTTTCTGAAAATGATCGGAAAAAAGTCGCATACGTTCGGTGAATTTCGATTGAATCTGGCGGTCCAGAGATAAGTAATTTTGTTGCAACTGTTTTAGTAACAAAACAGAATTATTTTGTCTCACAGGCAGCTGCAATTTTCTCAGTTAGAATGACATTTTGTGAAAAATTGCCCGACGTAATGAGGGTTTTTCTGGCTAAACTAAGTCTATAATATCTATCACATTTTAAGTGCAGTTGCACTGTGACAATCGATCTAAACTAGGTCATAATAAATGATAGTAATGAGAAATTATGACACTGCTGTTACCTTTGAATATCTGCGAACTGTTTGGTTAACCTAAATCTGACGAATCCTCTAGCTTGGCTGCAATAGCAGTAGGAATTCTTGCTGTATATTAGATCTCCGTTTTTTTTAGCATTTTTTTTGGTGACTGATCATTGGGAGAGTCTCTCTCTGTCTCTGTCTCTCTCTCAGTCTCTCTCTCTCTCTCTCTCTCTCTCTCTCTCTCTCTCTCTCTCTGTCTCTGTCTCTCTCCAGAAGAAAAGTCAGGCACTTTTGTAACTTTTGTCTCTCTTGATGATAGCTATGCTTAGATCTTTGCAGAAAAAAAATAAATAAAATCATGGGAATACTTACTGCTGTAAACCCACTGCATACAAGTAGTCAGTTAATACCACACAAATCTGCATGTATTAAGCTCTGATGTGTCTTCGAGAGGTTACGAAAGTGCCCTATGTTGTGGTAACTGTTTGTTTAAAAGCAATAAAATCCATTCTGTGCTAAATTGTAGCTATTGCCTTACCATTTATGCGCCAAACGATTCTCTCAATTACCACAGCACTTTAAATCTGTCAGTTATTTTGGCTCACAAAAATCTGCCGTGTATGTGTTTGACTTTTCATGTCCATGAAAAGAATCACGATTCGGAAAAAGCCCATTTTTTACATCACGATTTGAACAAACGAGTTTGACAATTTAAGTCAGTCAATCGCGCTATAATTTTAGAGGAAGTTGAAGCTATCTTTTGCCAATTCAACAAAGAAAAAAATGGAGTGAATCGGATAAATCATTATTTTTTTATGAAGATTTCAAGTTACTAATGTCAAAAAAGCGGCGATGTTACAAAAGTTCCCTATTTGCTAGAAGTTCCAGAAGGTGGTTTCACAATAATTTCTTGAGAGATTGTGAAGTTTAATGCAATCAAATTAAACTTTAGTATGACAGAAATAGTTAACCAAAAATTGGACTTTGTCCTACAAAAGGAAGAGGAGTTAGAGCTGTGGAAATGCATTTATTCTACTTTGGCGCTTTTCGCGGTAATGGCGGTAAGGGTGTATGGTTGCAGGAATTGTATATACGACTCAATGTATCTCTGAATTATAGTAAAAACGAGTAATACTAATTGTGTAATGTACAACTGACTGCCTGTGAGCTATTCTGTTGCTTAGAAACATTTCCAAAGCAATGCACAAAACGGTGAAGTTTTATACAGTACCCGAGACAACCATCGTTTTGTCGTACAAGAAAGAGGGCGTAGCTCCGGGACAACTTCATATAAAATATTGCAGAGGAGTGCATTAAGTAGTAAAAGTATTTATGAAGAACGTGTACCTTTTACTTCAAGTAAAAAGAAAATGAACAAAAGAATGATAAACAAGATGATAATGATTAATTATCACCCACTAAACTTGTAATGCAAGCCTTCACGCGGTCTGATTTGTAGCGCAAAGTTAGGACAATCTTTTGAACTATTTACTGGTCTGCAGGAAACTTTGTACATACTTCTCTGCTTTCATTTGACTTTTTTAATGTTTTTAACTTATCCTTGATCGATATCTTTGTATATTATTGCGCTTAATTAGCTAGAGATTCCAAATGGGGTCTTAATGCCACTGGCTTTATCTTTTTTAACTATCTATGTACATTGTAGTGGTGAAAGGTATTTTCAAGTTATTTCGCGCCATTCAATATCATCTGTTCAAATAAACGGCAGTAACAGTTAAAAGTTGCTAAACATTCCACTTTTAACTGTTACAGGGTCCACTCTCAATCCTATTCAGCTTGGGCTTTTTTTGTTCCTAAGCTTGGAGGAGGCACAAAATGCCGCCTTCTTAGCTCCAAGAAAGTTTAAGCTATGACAACGAAACTTCGATAGCAAGTCCAAAAATCTTTCTTTTCAAGTTCGCCACATCAGCTGGCCATCTTGAATCCGTCATCTACGATTTCATGTTTTTGTCAAAACCTCTGAAAACCACCAAAATTGGCGTAAAAGTAATTCAAACCAATGAATGAATGATCAGAATGATCTTAAAATGTAACATGTAGCACAATTAAGTTTAAAATTGTCCTTTTCTCCCCCTTTAGCCGAAGCTTTTTTCGAGCAAAGTCGTGACCCTCGGACGCACGGGAGAAGTCATACCCCCTGCTTCGTGCAGAATCTTTAAGGCTGCCCGGGAGATATTTTTCCCATATATACCACATCCACCCTCTCGACATTCCTTAACTGGTTTGTTACGTATGGAAGGAAGACGGTCTCACTGTACTCTTGAAATGTCTTGGAGGCTCCAGGCTTAAGCACGTTAACGATGGCTGCACCATCTAGTAGCAGAGCTTCAACAGATGGCCTTTGTGCTTGCGCTGGTCCATTCTTCTCGAGACACGATAACAAATCCGATTTGGTACCAGATCTGAGCTTCCCATACTGAGATACCGAAGGGGGAAAACTCTGGTTCTCGTGACCAAAGAATCCTTCCAAATCACCATCCCTGACCTGACATGAAACTAAAGACGTGAAAACAGAGAGCAGTGAGTTGCTTTTTAGTGATGCCATCTTGAGTTTATCGCTAGACTTCTCTTTTTTAGCGGGAGGACTGCTGAATAGTGGCAACTTGTTTCTCTGGATTGTATCAAACAGTGGTGTTGTTCTCTCCTGCAGCCTTTTGGTAACAAACTGCTGATACTGATCCTTGCCTAGTTGCTCTACAGTTCTGACCGTTTCAACAACCTTGGAATCCGCAATGTCACGGGCCGGGTGTCTAGCACAAACAAATCTCCAGTTTGGTCTGCGAAGGGGTTGCCCATTTCTTCAATGGTGCTACAAACTGCGTTCACTTGATTCCGGAAAGTGTTTTGGACCCCTTTCATTTGCTCATGGTGGCCTAAATCTTCTTGCTCTTCTTGTTTCGCTATATTCCTGACCAATTCCTGGGACAACTCGAAATTGTTGATTATTCTTGACATTTCTGGTCCAGATACCATCCAGCGCAATAATTGAGTTGAACTCGCTGTTAAGCGACGTTCTTGTTATTTTGCTCATGCGTTTGATCAATGGGAAGCGAGGAAAATGCACGGTACGTTGGTTTTATTCACTTCAAAATTACCGTTCTTGAACTCTGCAGCTATTGCTGGAATTTCTGTTTCAAGACATTCCATATCGCGAATATGAACTGGCAGCCATCTCGCGTAGTGGGTGCGATCTAAAGAAAAAAACCACGGCGCTAGCGATTTGCAGGCATCCTTGTAAAGTTGAAAGTTCCCTTCCCTCAAAGACCGGACGAATATCAGAATGGTGAGTTGGAAGTGAAGCGTAAGCGACCAGTAATGAAATTGTGGACTTTCTAGCTCTGCTTGCTTGCGCCAGTCGCTGAATGACTTGGGCTCTTCTCCTTCATCAACACCCTCCCGATAGGTCTTGTATGCCTTATCCATAAGGATGTACAGAGCAGCAGCAGTAACTTGATTTGCGTGGCGGGTGCGTGAAACGCGCGAAGCTTGAGAAAAGAATCAGCGGTACCCGGAGTTGTCACGTCAGCTTGTACTAAAACGCTGGTCCAACCACTATCCTCTATCCAGCTTCCTAGTGCCGTGAGAGACGCAAGCTCAGTATGAAATCCACCGAACGTTACCACCAGCTTTTTCTCACCATACACTGTCAGAAAGTTCCATTGAATCTTATTGGCAATGTCACAAAGTGGCTGATCGCAGGTGAGAACTGGAACCTGCCCTTGATTTAGGAAGTTCACTGCTTTTGTGATGACGTCGATAGCATGGCAAAACATGGCAGCTGAAGCTGCTTCTTCTTGAAATAAAGGTAGCAGCGAGCTTCTACTCAACTGATTTTCTCGATTAGGAAGTAGCTTGTTTGCGTGGAACGCTTCCCATGAGATTTGCAAGATATTTTGTGATATTTCTCTGTTCAGCTCATCTCTTACATGCTCTACCCATTTATACTCTAAACTGAATGCATCTTTCATTCCAGGGCAGATTCTTACAAACGGACATTGAAGAGGAGGAACATCTGGCTCGTTCTTGGGAAGGATAACTGGTCTTACGGCTGTGTAAGAAGTCGAGCAAGACGCTTTGTCTTCGAAGGCGGATTGTCAATGCTCACCACCTCTCGCTCTTCTCCTGCAGGGGGCATCGGAAGTGGGATGTTGAAATAACGATATGCCATTTCCATGGAAAGCACCTTGCGCAGTTACAGAACTCGGGTTCTGGTCAATATTGTCCACGGCAGCAGTTGTGAAAACTCCTTTAAGAAGCTTAGGCGGACAAACGACTCCTTCTGATTCAAAGCGAGCGCAAACACTGTTTCCCATGTCAGTCGATAATTCCAACACTCTATCATACGAGGTCGAGAATCCCAGATTGTAGAGCTTATCAACAAATTACGCTTTCGCGTTTCTGCGTGAGTCATGAGGCCGTTGTACCGCTGTCACGACGCCTTTTGGTTGCATTGAAAAGCATCAGTTGAGAAATACTTAGACTTGTCTGCGCTTCCGTCATATCGCTTGACTGGGTCTTGATATCTGGTCCCCCCAAAATCATTCCAATTAATGTTTTCAGAGACTCTGGGACAGATTCCTGCTGACAACTGTTATTAAATGTGCCGTTGAACTTTGATTTCGTGTCCAACATATCCCTACGAATTATCCTCGTTGCCTTAAGGAGGGCCATCGCTTCATCGTCAAAATCGCACTCGCAAGCCTGTTGAAGCGCAGTAGCAACTTCGTCATTGAATGCTAGAAAAATGTCTTGCCCTTTCTTACGAGCCTGAAGACCTGGAACATTTGCTAAGAGCCTTTCTTTAAGATCAGTAGAGTGAACTCGGCCAGACACCTCCACTCCAAGTTGTGCCAGACGGTTAGAATACATGTCCGTAAGTTCTGCTAGCCTAAACACTGTCGCAGTGCTACCCTTCGTCTCGGCGCGTGTTTCTTCTATATATGCAACTAGTTGTGCTAAGGCGATACCTTGGATTCTCTTTTCATTTCCATTAATTGTACTCTGTTTCGACCTTTCCGCTTTGTTATAAAGTGCTACCAGGCATTTCGCGTGATAAACTGCTTTTGAGAAATCATATCGCCTGCCCTCAATTTGCAATTAACACCTTGTCTTGCAACTGATGCGCGCACTCGCGAACCCTTGTATCTGTATTAAAAGTCGAGGCTTCATGAAGCTTTTCCGAGGAACTTCCACAGAAAAAGCAGCTTTTTTCGGCTTTGGAAGTGGTTGCGTCAGAACACGCCCTTGTAAATTTAGAACGTTAAGGGGATTCAGGCTCTTCTTGTCTTTTCCGTTTGTCTGCTCTTTTCAGATTCATGTTACTAAATTTATTTCTGCAGGATTTGTGCAATTTTGCTTTTCGCTGCATAAGCGTTTCTGCAATCCCTCCACCCTCATCTAGCTTCTAATAATAATAATAATAATAATAATAATAATAATATTTAATATTTATATTGCGCATTTTCTATAAGAATAATCAAATGCGCATTACAGACATTACAGTAAATACAAAAATAAAAACCTATTTACAATGACTATAGAATCAAAAACGAAAACTACGCTAAAACTAATTACAATTGGCAATAATAAAAGTAATTTGCAGAAAAACTATATAAAAACCTAAATATAAACTAATTATACTAACAAAATGGCTTGCTGAATAAAAATGTCCTAAGTTTCTGTTTGAAATCATTCGTGGTGCAAGCAGATCTAATGCATACGGGAAGACTGTTCCAAAGCCGTGGCGCTGCCGCCATAAATGATCGATCCCCCATGGTAACTTTTGTGAAACGCTTAGGGGTGCTCAGAAGAATTAATTTCCTTGTTATTTCGCCGTAAATCATAACGAGATGGCGGAAGGACAGAAATTAAATCGATGAGATATTTAGGAGCTGAGCCCTGGAGTACTTTAAAGGTGATCAAAAGGATTTTAAACTCGATACGTAGGCGGATAGGCAGCCAGTGAAGTTGTTGAAGGAGCGGCGTAACATGACAATGTTTAGGTGCGCAGAAGATCAATCGCGCACTGGCATTCATAACACGTTGGAGTTTTTGCAAGTGTTGGTCGGGAACGCCGTAGAGGATACTGTTGCAATAGTCTAACCTACTGGTTATAAATGCATGAATCAGTTTCTCAGTACATTCACTAGTAAGGTATTTTCGTATGTGTCGGATATTATACAGATAAAAGAATGCACTACCACAGATCTTTGTTATATGCTTTTCCATATCCATGTGCGAGTCGAACCAGGAGCCCAGATTTTTTGCCGAATGTACGGGGGTTACATCAACGTCGCCAACCCTAATACTATTAACAGACACTTTAGATAGTTGCTTGCTCGTGCCGATCACCAGAAACTCAGTCTTATCATCGTTCAACATCAACTTGTCATTAATCATCCATGATCGAACATCATCGATGCAGTTCTCCATAGCATCTAGCGCCTCAGCTTCACACGTACTCTCTAATGGGCGAAATGACAAGTATAATTGAGTATCATCTGCGTACGAGTGTGCAGACGGCAGGTGAGATTCTTGCCAATACCCATTTATGGGTATTAGCAAGCTTCGAATTTCACTAAATTGAAGAATGTTACTAGCCAACGTGGGGTAGCCTGTTCCACACTCTATATCCGATCTTCGGGAGTTTCATGGCCATTGGAGCGGTTCTGAGGTTGTTTCCTGGCACAAAATACATTTGTCCAGTCCACGCTACTACCATCATCTTGTTCAGTCATCGCGGTTATATGCGATACATTGAAAACAAGGATTATCAGAAGGAACTTCAGATACATCACTTAATTCGGGAAGCTGTATGGTCAAACGAAATACGGATAGGTGAGGGTCATGTCAAACGGTTGGCCTTTTAATAGCGGTGGAATAGACTGCGCTGATAAAATAATTTCATAACAGCTACCCTCAGATATCTATTTCATGGGTTTTAAGTGATAATTTATCATGAAAACTGTTTTGAATATAAGGGAAGTGTAGAGCGGATTTAAGCTTAAGGCGATCAGAAAAGCGAAGGATAAAATTGGTTAGTGAAAAAGACACATTGTTTGCCAAATCAGCAAAGCGAACGATGAAATGTAAATTTCAGCCAATCACCAAGAAATCGCTTGCGTCAAAAAATGAGTAAAGGAGGTTTCGCGTCTAACTTTTCCCCTATCAAATAGCAGTTTTCATGTCCAGAAAGCAAACAGAGTACTTCGTTTAAAACTTAGCGAGATGTAAAATGGCTGCCAGGGATAGCCGAAGATTTTCCCGCGCTGGCGCGATTTTTATACATTTATAATCTTAGTCTTTGTATTCACTAAACATGGCAATAATTCAAACAAACTTCGTGAATTCAAATCTTAAAAAAGTTCTTACCTTCGTATGGTACACCAACCAAGTAATGAGAACGATTAGCGATAATATATTCGAAAACTAACTGAGCGATGTGTTCAATATATTGACTAACCAAATCTTTGCGAACTGCCTCTAGACGTGTGTGGGAATAGTAACCTGCCCAATTACGACACTTTGTTGGTTTCCTCAGGCACAGAAAAAAAGTTTAAAATTTGTGGTAGATGAACTTTATTGCATTTTCGGTTACACAGTTAGAGATATATGAATCGTATAAATTGTGGCTTTGAACCAATTCGGTGGAAAAGGTGAAATATGGGTCTTTTTTTTTCTTTCATCTCGCTCTGCTTTCGGAAAAAACCCATTCGATAGCTGTCTCAATTTGTTTTGCTAACCTTCTAACTCGAGAAGAAAAGAATTTAAAAAGAAGTACGTATAAAAAAGAAAAACAGGCAGCAAAAGGAAATTCGTTTTGACTAAAGATGTTCACGTTTAACAACCCGTGAATAGCCGGTACGATTTCTATTTTTATCAACAGCCTATTTTTGGTTATGTTAATTGCTTCAATCGCAATTTTAGGGCAGTGTTACAGCCCTATATTGACGACGCTGAAAGAAAATATTATCATCGTGTTGATCATCGTTTCCTTGTCTATTCTGAAATATATTTTCACCCCAAACCATCCATCAATATCAGCGCAGTATCGCCGTCTCAAATTCTTATGAGTTATGTCACGATACTGTACGTGCAATCACGTGACCTGTCACGTGATCAACTGAAACTAGTCCACGATCAAAGAAAAGCAAATATATTAAGTAATTCTCCACTTTTGGAGGACTGTCGCTCTTTTGATGCAGGACTGTGGCTGCTACACGAGAAACAGAATCCCAGCCTCGTTTGCATGCTAGAATTTCAGTGAGCCACCTTAACCCCGTTGAAACTGCAATTATGGGATACTTCCTAGGTGGGTCCATAGCTAACATTGTTTAGTAGGTATGTCTCTATCTATGTGCCAAATTTGGCGCTCTTACCATAAATCCCACAATTCCGTCATATTTTTGCACCAATCTGCCGGACTAGAAGGCAAAGCTTTCTCTTATCTAAGGTTATCCAATTTCCTTTCTGATCATCGCTGGTAAGTTGTTGTCACCTCGTAAGCTATTAAGTAAGTGGGTCGCGTCAATTTTTAAATAGCATTTGGTTACATTAGACTTACCACTTCAGCAATCAATGATTCGATATCTCTGGAACGTTTGCCGGTTGTAGTTCTTCAGCCGTTCAGGGGTGAGCACTCAAGTGATGTATTGTTCATGAGTTGTAGGAAATAAGTGTGCACGGTTACATAACCAACATACCTTTTGAGGTGGTTACGGTTCACACAGTAACAGGCGGGATGAAAAGTTATTTTGACTCGCGGTGCAGTGAAAATGATTAAAGGTGGATAGACCGACAAAACAAAACCTACGCCACCGCCAGTGACCAAAAATAACGTTTTATCCTACTACACTAAATTTAGCTGATTTCGTGACAAATTTTTACTCTAGTAATTCTTGGCTGGGGATAAAAACGCTTAAGTGGGTTTAAGCTTTCAATTTTATACATATGTGAAAATTCTAATGAGGAGATTTACTTTAGGCAATTCAAAACAGATACAATTTAAAGTAGACACCTTTAAAAAGCCGAAAGATGCTAACAGCACATGAAGACTTTCGTTTACAGCGGTCAACTGGTTTCGTAACCGTGCCGGTTAAAAGTTCCAATTCTGCTTTTTCTCGTGTCTGAACGTGAGAGGGCCTTATGTTATGATAATGAATCGAACGCTAGCCTATAAAAGAATTCATTGCACATGAGCGCAAGGTTGAAATGTAAACATGGTTTTTAATGTAATACATGGCAGTCGTTCCACAGTATAAGCCTTAATCCGCAAAAACACTTAAAGCAAAAGATGGTGACGCTAGCCTTCGAAAGCAGTACAGTTTTATACACCAAGTAAATGACACGTAATCTGATGCACTGTGAGAAGAATGACGGGTGATACGTTCTTACATAAACCGGTAAACGGTTTTTGACCTGATGTTACAGTTGGCTGGTTGGTTGGTTGGTGTTGCAAAATATTTTTATCTGGCTTAACAAGAAACCTTCTAAAGCTGTCCCTGTTTCATTAATTTTTGTTCTGCTTTTATTCCGCCGCTGTTAAGAAAACTGGAAACAAAAACTATCTTTGAGATTTAAATCGAATATTTCAAACAACTAGCAGTCACCGCTCTTCAAAACTACAAATAATTATAATTTGTACGGAGTAGCTTAATTGGAGATGTACTCGTGATCAAAAGCAGGCACCCAAGAGATTGAGAAAGATTTCGAAATGTTTTTGTTTCAACGAAAGCCATGTTAGAACTAAAAACATAGCGTTAAACAATCAAAGCATTTTAAATCGGTCACTATAACGTGTTTCAATAAATGCAGGTTACTCGTTGACGAGTGCAAAAGATCTCTGCGTTGGAGACTGATCTTAACCAGTTTCACTAGGGTCATCAATTCTTATAATGTTCTCTTTTTAAATTCAAGAACATACAGGAACTTTACATGTAAATTCATGTGGTGCAGTCTTCAATAGGAGGTACGAACCAAGTAAGTAAAATCATACATGTGGTGTGAAATAGAGCTCTACATAAAATAAGAAAATAACAGATTTGTATTTGGGTGCTCTTGAAATGTATTGACGCACTTTAACAATAGGCTAACTTTTGTTTATTTCTAAAAAGGGAACATCATCATTGTGTATTTGCTTAAAATTATATTTATTAAATCAATTGCTGGAATTAAAAGCTATCAAACGCTGATTAAACAGTACAAATCATTCTGAAGAGAAACTTCATGGTACCCAAGAACAT